>JADRCD010212961.1:0-47380 GCA_019843815.1 Montemys delectorum
AAAAAAAAACACTCCTAACTCCTAAAGCTTCTGGGACTTGGCCTGTCATCTTTCTAACTGCCCTGATGGGCTGTTGCCCCAGAGCTGTCGTTAAGCTAGGCTCCTCACACTGAGCCAAGGCAATAGGAAAGTCATGGACACCTTCAGAGAACGTGTGGGGAGTGTTACTGCTGTCATCGCAACCCACCTGGGTGATCCCCGTGTACTCATTCAGGAAGCATTCGACCACCAGAGCCAGGTCAGCAGACCTTGGGGCTCTTTCTGAGTAATTAACAAAAAAAAATGTCTTCAGTGCATCCTAGAAAGTAAATCTGAGGTGTTTAAAACTCTTTCCAGCTCCACCAAGCTTCTTTGGGTCTCAGAGATGTCTCTGAGCTGGCTGTCCTCTTTCTCTCTCCTCTACCTAGAGAAGAAAGATCAGGGGCTGGAGAGGTGGCTCAGTGGTTAAGAGCACGTGTTTGCTCTTGCAGAGGACCCAGATTCAACTCCCAGCACCCACATGGCAGATAACAACCTCTACAATCGCATGGCTGTAACTCTAGTTTCAGAGAATCTGACTCCCCTTTTCCGGCCTCTGCACAGACCCTTCACAAAGGTGGACCACATACCTGTGTGCAGGCTAAACATCTGTACACACAAAATAGAATTAAAGTAAGAACCAGACATCAGATCTCTGATGCTTCCCAAGGCATCTGCTGAATGCCAAGGCTAGTGTCAGCCTGCCTGGGGATGCCATTAGCACCTGGGAGGGGCCCCACCAGAGCCCTGCTGTGTATCCCACCCCATATTCCCTGCCCTCACTGACTCCTGGCTGGAAGGTTAGCAGCTGCCTTCAGTCTAGTTCTCTCCCTCTGTGTGATTCCTGGAATCTTACTATGTAATTATCCTTATCAGATGCATCTGATTAAACCATTTCAGAGAGACTTTTTTTCCCACAGAAAATGCTGCAAATTGTAATGATTTTTCTCGAGTCTCATGTCTCATTCATTATCGCCGGGCACCAACTTCATCCAACAAAACAAAACTCTCTGCCCACTCAGATTCAGGTAGACACAAGCTCCACAAACACCAATGGCATCATTCCATTTTCTCCTTTTTCCTTATCCATTGCTGTGGAAAGAGATAAGATAGATCAAGAAGTCCTCAGCCAGGCGAGATCCTGCCCCGGGCCTTACTCTTATAGCCGCAGAGCAAGCTGGAAATGGAGTGTGATGGCCCAGGGAGTGACACTATTAGAAGGTGTGGCCCTGCTCGAGTAGGTATGGCCTTGTTGGAGTAGGTGTGTCACTGTGGGTGTGGGCTTTAAGACCCTCATCCTAGCTACCTGGAAGCCAGTATTCTGCTAGCAGCCTTCAGATGTAGAACGCTCTGCTCTGTCTGCACCATGCCTGCCTGGATGTTGCCATGCTCCCATCATGATGATACTGGGCTGAACCTCTGAAACTGTAAGCCAATTAAATGTTTTCCTTTATTAGACTAGCCTTGGTCATGGTGTCTCTTCACAGCAGTCAAACCCTAACTAAGACACAGAGGGACAGAAAGCAATGCCAGAGAAGGTCTCTTTCTAGAGGTGTGGATAGGAGGTATATTGAAGCTACCGAGGCTGCAGCTACAGCCTCTCCAGTTGAAAGGACAAGGAGAAAAAGAAACAGCATCCTGTATCCTGTGAGCACCACATGCCAGCAGAAAGGTGTGTGAACAGGGCCTCTAAAGATGACATCCATACAACACTCCTGCCAGAGTTGGTGCTCAGGGAGAAAGAGAACACCCATGCCTCCTTCCCCGCCCCCCCCACCCACCTTTTTAACCTTTCTCCATGCAGATGGTACTTTCCTTGGCCTTCAATCAATTCAGAAAAGAAACAAGGGGCCACAGAAGATAAGGTTTGTGGAAGATAGGATGATAGTTGGGTGTAAATAGCAAGGGAATTTAGCACTAGCAACTCTTTGAGTCCTTACTTGTTAAAGAAAGAAGATTATGAGAGATCTGCTAACATTAAAAAGGAAAAGGAACATTGCGACTCTGGAGAGATGGCTGAGTGGTTAAGAGTACACACTGTCCTTCATCTGGGGTCAGGTTCCCAGCACCAACATGGCAGCTTACAGTCATCTGTAACTCTAGTTCTGTGGGGTCCAATGCCCTCTTTTGCCTCCCAAAGACTCCTTGGTGGTGCACATCATGCAGGCACACACACATTCACATAAGTGAAGCGTAAGTAATTGAATCTTTTTAGAAGGAAGGGACTATTTGGTGGTTTATCCATACCACACTTCAGGAACAACAGGTTTCTAATTTCATGAAGAACATTGCTTGTGTTGCAACTATGGCAGGAGAGTCACGGAGAAAACCAGGTCTGTTTTCTGATGGAAGGATCTGGAAGGAGCTAGGTATTCAAATGGAAAAGAAAGAACAAGGTATGGGATTAGAGTTGAACCATTTTCAGGCAGAGTGTCGGTGAAGCACTTGGGGTGGAGGACTGAGGGTCCCTGTCATCTCCATCTTATTAAAGACATCAGTCATGCCAAGGAGGCTGCAGGTACTGTTCGCTGGCTGGTCAGTGTGTATGTAGGAGTCTGTTCATGAGTCTTTACGCATTCTTTTATCTAGCCCTCACGATGATCCTGAGAAAGCCATTAAATCGTCTCCAGTTTACTGAGAGAGAGCAGTGCCGTTAAGTCTCCGGACGACAGGGAAACACAGACTTAGGAAATGGCAGCACCGAGATCTGATATCTGATCTCTCAGGCCATAGCCTTGGCTTTCAAACCGTATCCTCTTTGATTTCAATCATGAGCGGTTCTGTCTGCTCATCAGCTGTTTAACCCGCTGACTTCTGCTCTCCCAGTGTCAACTCTTATCCGGATAATTATGATAGCCTTGTATAGAATCCTGTCCTTCCTGCCCCCCACCCTGCTGCCACACACACACACACACACACACACACACACACACACACACACACCTCTGATCCTCCTCTAGGGTTCCTTTTACACGGGAAGAGGAAGATCACTCTTTAAAACATAAAAAGTCAATGTTTATTGGTATTAAAATCGCTGCCTCTTGGTTCCCTGGAGAATATGGTTCTGTCTCCTTTTCAGACTGCGCAATGCCTGATCTACATCCATGTCTACTCACACTCCTCCATGCTCTCCAAGCTTCCAAAATATGCAGTGTTTTCTCAACCCACATGCCTTTGTATATATGACTTTTGTCTCCATTATCTGCTTCTGGCTCACTTTTGTCTCCATGGGGAATTCCTGGTAGTTCAATACCAGGTGACATGATGCTGTTCATAGATGACAGTCTCCCACCCCATCCTGAAAGACTTTGTTTTCTCTTTTCATGTTCTTTCAACTCTTTACATCTTGTTATCAGATTATTTGGTAGTCGGAACTAGGGGGCATGTCATTGGTTAAGAATAGACCACCTTGGATGTCATTACTCATGGTCTGTTCACCTTTTTTTAAAAAAGCCAAGTTCTATCACTGATCTAGAATGCACCAAATAGGGTAATTTGTCTGGCCAGTGAGCTCCAGGAGATCTGCCCATGTCTGCCTTCCTAGTGCTGAAATTACAACCACACAGCACCATGCCTGACTTTTATATATAGCATCTGGGTATCAAACCTGGGTTCTCATGCTTGTGTGGCAAACACTTGCCTAACTGAACAATGCCCAGTATCATGGGTTTCTTATGCTTGTGCTTAATTATTCTTCACTGGAGAGCTAGGGTGCTCACCAGTCACTGAGGAAGGCATGCTGCAGCCAACAGCCACACATGACTAGATTTCTGGGAAGGATTCTGATGACCTTAAGACCTGCAGAAGAATCAGGGCAGGATTAGCTGAAAGCAAGAGAAACAGGTGCAAGCAGCACGGCTCCCTCAGTATTGAGGATGAACGCAGCCTCTGCATCCTAAGCAAGCGCCTTGGAATATAACTGACCAATTCTACAACAAGCTTGATGGCCTGCTTCTTAATCTGCCGAAGCCAGGTTTGGTTACCACTCCCATCACCGTTAACAGGGGCATGCCTTTATCCCGATATTTTGGCATGCTATTTAGTTTTAGTTTCCCCTGAAGCAGGCACCATTATACAGCACCCCTTTCTCGGGCAAAACCAAATGATTATCTGCCCAGATCTGGAAAGCAGGTCAAGTGGGATGGGAGAGGGAGATCATTCACCACGCTTCTCTGTGGTGGTTTGAATACCCTTAGCCCAGGAAGTAGTACTCTTAGGAAGTATGGCCTTGGAGGAAGTGTGTCACTGTGTGGGTGCACAATGAGACCTAACCATGTGGAAGCCAGTCTTCTCCTAGTGGCCTTCAGATGAAGATGTAGAACTCTCAGCTCCTCCCTCAGCATGCCTGCCTGGATGCTGCTATGCTCCTGCCTCAATGGTAATGGATTGAAGCTCTGAACCTGGAAGCTAGCCCCGATGAAATGTTGTACTTGTAAGAGTTGCCTTGGTCATGGTGTCTGTTCACAGGAGTAAAACCCGAACTAAGACATTCTTGAACAAAGCCTGGGAGGAAAGGAGGAGCTAGCCCATATGCAGGGGAGCTCAGAGACTACACCCCATCTTCCTAGCCTGGCCTTGGAGGCCAGACACAAGATAGATCATGCCCTTCCTGGCCATATCCTGTGACACAAGGAGATCTGTCTCTGATCTCCATTCTCCCTCTTGGCCATTCCAGCAGCTTGAGTCAGCACCATACCAAGTCAAACATCCCCTCAGCTAGCTTTGTGCTACAGAACAACATAACCGGGGCCTTAGGTTATGCATAATGGTGCAGGAGGGACTTTCCAGAATGGTCATTCTAGGAGAATGTCACCAAACATCATTTTTTCCTTCTTTGTCTCTTCCTTCCTTTCCTGGGTGATGTCAGCAATAAGAAATTACTACACTTGGCCTGGAGGAACCTTCTCTGGATTTCTTCTTACACAAAAGTGGCCCCACTGTGCCCATGCCTCAGTGAACAGATACCTGACTATGACAATTTAATCAACCCCACTTTACTTGGTCAAGAAAAGGAATCTTGCTCATTCTTAGTACACTGCTCAGGCTGCTTTATAACATGCCAATCATTTATGTGATTGATTTCTGAGGGCTTTCTAACTAATACTGATGCTACCTAAGCGTGTGGTACCAGTAAAGGTTACTCCCTCTGCAACAGATGGGCAGCCAAATGTTCACACAGGATGCTCGAGTGGGTTCGGCTCTGACACAATGCGGGTCTTGGCTTTAACAATGTTTCTACAGGGATGGACAAGGCTTAGTGGAGAGGTGTGTGTGTTCCAGCAGGCTTTTCTGGTGGGTGTGTCTGGAAACCTCTGACAAGCACTGGTGTATCCAGGCTGACTTGGGGGATGCTTCAGCCTTGCTCTGGGAAGCCTGTGAAGGAAAACTTTGTAAAGGTCAATATAAGAAAAGCATCTTCTGAGGTCCAGTAGCTTTGGCTATTGTCTGCATACCAACTGTCATCCTTTCTGCAAATAGCACAGACCCATACCCAAACATTAGGCAGAGCTCAGGGAACCCTACATAAGAAGGGAGGAAAAGGGTAGAAGGCAATTGAGTCAAGGATACTAAGAGAACACACCCTACAGAACCAACTAAGTAGAGCTCACAGAGACTCACAGAGAATGAAGCAGCAATCACAGAGCCTACATGGACCTATGCTAAGTTCTCTGCATATATGCGTGGGTTGTTAATTTCTGTAGGATTCTCAACAGTGTGAGTAAGGGTATCTCTGACTCATTTGCCTACTCTTGGAACCCTTTTCCTCCTACTGGATTGTCTCATGAAGCCTTGATATGAGGATTTGTGCCTTATTGCATCTTGTTATGCCTTGTCCAGTTGATATTTCTGGGAGGCCTGCTGTTTTCTGAAGAGAATCAAAGGAGCAGTGGATTTGGGGGAGGGGAGAGTTGGCAAGAGGAATTGGGAGAAGTAGAGGGAAGGGAGGCTGTGGTCAAGATATATTGTCTGAGAGAAGAATAAATAGAATTTTTTTTTAAAGTTCACTTGAGGGGCCAGGGAGCAAAACAGCTGTCATTCGAAAATGAGGACCAGAGATTTAAGTCTTCAGAGTCCGTGTAAAACCTGGAGCAGTAGAATGTATTTGTAATCCCCAAAATCACAACTGAGGACTAAGAAAAGATGGAGGCTCTCTGGAAGCACCAGGACCAGCTGGCCTGCCATGTGCAGTAATAAATAGCAGGAAGAGATCCTGTCTCAACTACACTAGAAGATGAGGCCCAACTATGCCAGGTTCTCTTCTGACTACAACACATGTGTCCTAGTACTCCCACACCCACACACAGAAACATGCACACACACATATCATAGACACATGCACGCAAAGATAATTAGGAGGCTTTTGGTTGGAGGATGACCAAGCACTTATTATATTATGTACTCAGGAAAGTTTACTCACCCCAGTGGTCCCCAAAGGCAGTAAACTGGCATGTGCAAAATGCAGCACAATTATATAATTGCATATCTTTCTAGTTTTCTTTTAAAACTTTGTACCTGCATGTGTATGTGTATCTACATACATGTGATATGCATGTGTGTGTGCATATTTTTGCACATGTGTGCACATGCATGTGAAGACCTGATGTTCATGTCAGAAACCTTCATCCGTTGTTTTCCCTCCTTATTCGTTGAGGTAAAGTCTGTCAATCAAATCTAGAGCTCTCTCGTATAGCTAGTCTTGTTAGCCTACTTGCTCTGAGAATCCATTGTCTTCACCTTCCCAGGCAGGGATTACAGATGTGGGATAGCACATTCTCTTGTAATTTGTGTGGGTTCTGGGAATTTGAATGCCAGTCCTTTGGCTCACATGGCAAGCTCTTTAACTACTGAGCTACCTCCCCAGCCTTTGGTACAGTCTTACCTCAAGGAGAAAGGCCACTAGCGCTACAGTATCTTTAAATCCTATTGTTCGCTCAGGTCTAGACCTTTGACAGGCAATCGGATGTGGAGTCATTAAAGTTGCTCCCTTTTCCTCCTGCTTCTTTATGGCTGCCTTCTGTTGGTAGGGAGTAGTACCAGTCTGTGATTAACAGCCAGGCCATAAAGCTTCCTTTCAAAGTGACATGTTTAAATAAAGAAAACAAGTATGTTTAATCAGAGTGACATCGCATAATAGAGCCGGTATCTTGAGCAGGAACAGGACGGTGGATGACTTGGAAGAGAAACCTTGGACCCTAGTATCTGAGCTAGAAATAGCAAATACAAATAAAATACTGGATAAAAAGCACAAGTGCTTTTTTTTGCTGGTTCGTTTTGTTTTGGTTAGTTGGTTGGTTGGTTGGTTGGTTGGTTTGGGAGACAGGATCCCAGGTAGCCAATACTGCCTCAAACTCTATAAGTATCTGAGGATGACCTTGAACACCTCATTCTCCCGCCTCCACCACCTGGGAGGATTATGGGCATGTACCAACAAATCTGGTTCACATGGTATTGGGGATTGAACCTCAAGGCTTCCTGCATGCAAGGCAAGCATCCTACTGATGGAAAGGCATCCCTAGTCCTATGCCCTGTGAGCCTGTGACTATGCACTTACTTCTGCACACGTTTTGATGGAGGGATGGGGTGGAGGAGGGACAGGAAGAACAGGTGCTTGATGCTTGTGAGACACCAGCCAGCACCAGAGTGTTTGTGGCTCCGTGGCTTCCTCCCAGTGCAAAGTGAGAATAACCCATCCAGGACATGAAGAGGTAGATGAAAGACTTTGAGTGTTGTCCACTTGGGAACTCGCTGTCACTAACAGCGAGTATGGTCAGTAGTCCAGGAAGATAGTTAGTGCCAGCTGAGTTTCAGATCCAGACAAGTTGATTAAAACCTGGCTGGTCCAATTGCTGCTCTGATAAATATCCACCGTGGCGTGCTCGCTCCTCCAAGTAACAGAAGAAATTATAAAACAAAGAAGCCTCAAATGTATCATTAATGGCGGCATTTAATTTTCCATTTTACACCAGCTTTGTGCTGCACCTGCCTTCTCTATGACCTGAGAAAGCACCATGCTGTGAATATTTTCATTCTGTATCATAGTTCTAGAGGATGGTGCCCTGAGCTCTGCAGAGCAGAGGTGTAAGGAATGTGTGTGCATGTGTGCATATGTGTGTGTTTGTGTGCCATGTGCTGTGTGTGTACATGTGTATGCATGTGTGCTGCGTGTGTGCATGTATGAGCGTGTGTATGTATGAGCATGTGTGTGTATGAGCATGTGTGTGTATGAGCGTGTGTGTGTGTGTGTCAGAGAGAGAGAGAGAGAGAGAGCAATGGACTGGACATAGGTTATCAATGAGTAAAGATGGTTAGAGGTGTGCTGTTTGAGGATCTTCATCTCCCTACAGGGCATGCATCTAGCCTGTTTCATGTACAACTTTCCCATTGTGTCTGGGACATCATAATCTCAATAAATACTATCAGATGCACAGCAGCCAAGACCTTGTTTCTATAAGACTCAGCAGGGAAGACCTGGTATGGGGTTCTACAGGGCACTGTGCACAGCCCTGGAGTGGAGGGAGGTGAAAACTAGACAGCAGTGTGTTGTAGAGATGTTCTGTATTCCTGGATGGGAGGGATGGATGGGAGGCAGCCACATTCTCGTGTGTGTGTGTGTGTGTGTGTGTGTGTGTGTGTGTGTGTGTGTGTGTGTAGGGATTTGGGAAAGGTCATGAGCCTTTGTACAGAGGCATGCATGGTAAGAAAGAATCCAGAGAGAGTTCCTTGAGGCTGGATATGGTGACTTCCTGAGACCAACAGGCACCTAGAAATGAGGGGAGAGGCACGTGGTGCAAAGCTGATGCTGAAACCTTCTACAAAGTCCACCTGGAAAGTCCCACCTGCACTGCGGGAACTGGGTCTAGCCATTACTGTAGCACAAGAGTGACATGGGTGTAGCCAACCACTGTCTGACTGAATGTAAGGCCCACCACACTTGTCCAGTTCTGTACCTTTGGCCAAGAATCTATAATTGGGAATCTCGTAGGCCCCAGAGTGACCCTATTACCATTTTGCTATCAAATGGACACAGTATCAAACTGTTTTCTAAAGTCGGATCTCTAGACCCATAGAACAGTGCCGGTCTCAGACCTCATCAGAGAAGTTTCTTTGTGCACTGGGCGGTGGTCAATTTTGCAGACAAGTATCAGTGACATGCTTTGCTACAATTGGGACATCTGTATCACACCCTGAATATTGTGGGCCATAGAGGAAGAGGAGGTAGAAAGACTGTAAGAGCCAGCAGTCAGGGAAGGTCAGAGCAGAAGTGCACCTTAGAGATATAACAGGACCACTGCACTCCTGAATTCATAGCAGATGTGGTCACCTACCCAACATCAAGCCAGCTGACATTCCAGCTTGGAGTGGGAAGGGATTCATAAGTCCCCACTCCTAACCAAGGAGCTATGGTCAGTTGATGGCTTCTAGGGGAGGAAGAGCCCATTTTCATTAACAACGTAGACCCTAGAAGGTTCGGCATACTCCTGTGGACGGCCCTACACCAGTGAGAATATGAGGGCAAATCGGAGTAGATAGGTTATTAAAAATTTTTTATAAGGGACATGAAATTGGGTGGTGGGTAGAGAGGTAGAGGTATGGGGGGGTTATGTGAAGAAGTTGGGGTTGAATATGATGAAAATGCATTGTATAAAATTGCCAAAGAGTTCATTCAAATATTCTTAAAACTGCAGGCATTCTGATTGAGACCACTGGGGTCACATGGTGAGATTGCAAACTGTCCCTGTGGACAAAAGAATATGAAGCTTGTCTATGGTCAGGCTGGATTAGAGAATGCTCCTCTCTGGTTCAAGGAGGATGGCATAGGGGGGAGAAAGGCTGGCCATCTGGGAGAAAGGTTGGATGTCACAAGCAGGAACTCTGGAGAGAATACCATCAGGAAGTAAAAAAAAAATTATTTGGGAGAGAAGAGAGGAAGCCAGATAAAGGAGGGTGGGAAGAAGAGATCAAGAGAGGGAGAACATGGGAGATCAGATCTCCAGTGAGGATGTACAGGCCACCGGGGAGGTTTGGACATGAGTTTTTTCCCAGACACCCTTGAGTGTGGAATCCTTGGCATGAATCATCATTGCTCACTGCATGGCTTGATCTCATATCTATCATTGGATTAAAATGCATATAATGCAGTTTTTGATGATATCAGAACAGGACTGAATGGTTCATTGGATCCCACAGATGGCTTAGACCTTGATGTGAGCCCAGCCAGAGGTAGGTCACCTCGAGAATCTCATTAGGAACTGGGATGTATTCAGCTTAGGAGAAGGGCTCCCAGGAAGCTACTCTGGGATGGAAATGTGTATAGAGAAAGCTTTAGGATCCTACCCTAAGGAGCAGCATGGAGAATAAGCAGGAGTAGACAGAAGAGAGGCCTGGGCTGACACTGGAGAGCATTGGATCCAAGATGGCTCCTTATGGTTCTGCTATGAGGTACCAGACTTTAGTGGTACACCTACTAGCCTTGGATGAGGGAGCACAGCCCTGGACGATATGGCTCACTTTAGCCAGGGAAATTTCCATGGGTCTACAGCCCACCTCCTACCCCCCATTCCTCAAGTAGCTGGAGTCCTGCTTACTTCCATCCTGGGGATAGATCTGGCAGTACCAATGGCAGCCAATGCCCTGCAGAAAGAGCCAAGGCACACTGCTGGGGGGGCGGGTGCTGGAGTCACATCTGAGGTGGTTTTGACCCTGATGCAGGTCCTGTTCTACCCTCTTGTCTAAACACGTCTCTGTAAAGTTTGGTGTGATTCAGACATTTGCCACTAGGAAAGGGTATGTTCCGGTTTGTCCTGAGCTTACAGTCTATAAGCATTCATGGGATCCGTTCCCTGTTGATCTACATGTGACAAGGTAGAAGAAAAAAAGCTTCCATGTTTAGTTGTGTTTCGTGCCTTGAGAAGTGAAGGAGGTCTCTTGGGTGGTCACAGATTCTTACATTAGAAGGGAGAACCATGTATCTCTCTCTACAATGTCAGGCTGTCACATGTAGCCATGGAACCTTCTCCTGCGATGCCCATACCAAATGCCCTGCAGGATACAGGCAGATACTGCCCCTTCTCCATATCGCCCTCCCCACTAAACCCTGAATTAGAGGGGCTGGATCGCTGCAAACTCCCCTTGAGGATTTTTCTTCCTTGGAGTCTCAGAAGACTTAACCAATGGAGAAAAAGCACAGGAGCTTTGAGGGAGAGACTAAAGCCATGCCAGGCTCTCTCTTTCCCTATTCCCCTCTCCTTTCCTCTTTGCCTTCTCATTCTTCCTGCTCTTTCCTCCCCATCATCTTCATCAACTCTTTCTCTCACTCGACCCCTGATCTTGCCTCCCCAGTGTATTCAGCTCCCACCACCCAGAATCTTCTAAGATTTCAGCTTCTACTAGGGCTACAGTCTCAGGTCTGGGGAGATCGATTTCCCTGCTGTATCTTTCCCAGGTGGTTTCCTTCGGTTGGCACATCTTCCATGCCTTGCCCTGACAATCCCACTCTGGTCTCTAGTTCCCCCAACACCTTTGCGAGGTGTCTCTGTGGTTGCTTTCATGACATTCAGCATTTTGTACGTCTCAGCATTTACCTAATGTCTTTTAAACTGCCTTAATGCTGTTGGAATTTGTCTTCCTAGCTGGATTCTGCCCAACACCGTTGAGAACTAAGAGCTGCCAATCCAAGATAGATAAACAAACCAGGCGGCGGTGGCGCACACCTTTAATCCCAGCACTCAGGAGGCAGAGGCGGGCGGACCTCTGTGAGTTTGGGACCAATCTAGTCTACAGAATAAGTTCCAGGACCACTAGGGCTACACACAGAGAACCTTTGCCTTAACAAAAAGAAGTGACTGTTGATGTGAATCTGATCTAACAGCTGTGGAAACCAAGGACAGAGAGGAGATGTTTCCTTCTTTAATTCCAGTCTCTTTTTGGGCTGGTTGAATGCTCAGCGTGCAAACAGCATCCTATCTCCATCATTGTTCACAAGCCTGTGTGGCTTGTAGAGGCCATAAGGTTGAGAGTAGAGCCTTGGGGACCTGGTTCTGGCCACCATGGAGCCAGCTAATCCCTGGTACCATGAATCAAGTCTGCCAGGGCTTCAGCTATATATAGCTGCAGTATAAATACAACTTTCAGTAAGTCACCTCTTAGCATCCTCTTGCTTTCTGGGGACACATGAGAACCTTATCCTACTCACAAGCCATGGAGCTTGGAAAAGGGCATGTTTGTACCTATGTAAGCATTCCTTGGCTAGGACACACTGCATAATTATTTAGTCTCTTGAGTTGAGTGCCTATACAAGAAATGCATTCTAGCTTGTTATCTTTCCTCTTGGTCTCTGGCATCCTCTCCCCAAGGCTCAGTGAGGTAGAACTGGTTCTCTCCCAATCCACTTATAGTCTATCCATCCCTGGCTACTCCTTGAGACCATACCATCATCCTTTAGGCATCTGGCTCATGGGTTCATATCTCACTTGTCTTGTGCCACAGGTTTATTAAAGAAGGTCACCTTCTCTGACATAAAATTGAGAAATCATAGGGGCACACAGTTCATCCACTCCAAAGGGGACCAGATTGCAGTTGAAGAGAAAATAGTACCATCCATTACTCTTTAAAGATTTCTAATGTTTAGAAAAAAGCTCGCTAAACATTCAAAATAGAATCACATACATGCACATAATTTACAAACAGGCACACTACACATACACACATGTGTATACACATATGCACACTCACATATGCACACACACAGAGAGAGAGAGAGAGAGAGAAAGAGAGAGAGAGAGAGAGAGAGAGATGAGAAAGCAGAATAAATCATTTAGTTTATTTTAACAAAATAAAAAGTTTAGTCTATACTTGCATGATAACTAAGTAGGTAAAGTGAACAAGAAAGAAGGAAACTGGGTGGGAGAGGGAGCAGGAGAGGGGGTGAGAGAGAGGGTGGGGAGAGGAATTGGGCTGAGAATCAGGTATGGGGAGAGTAGAGAGGGCAGAGAGGACTGGAAGAGAGAACAGTAATTGGTGGAGGGGGCACATCTCTGGGTTGAGCCAGAAACCTGGGGCAGGGGAGGCACCAGAGACTCTATAGGGGTGGACCCTAGCTGAGACTCCTAGCAGCAGGGGATATGGAGCGTGAAGTAACCACCATCTGCAACCAGGCAGCACTTCCAGTGGAGGGACAGGGGCATCAACCCACCCATAAAACCTCCCACCCCAAATATATCTTACCTACAAGATGTGCAGGGATAAAGGTGGAGCAGAGGTTGAGAGAATGTCCAATCAATGACTGGTCCAATGTGAGACCCACCCCATGGGAGAGAGCCCACCCCTGACACTATTAATGATACTTTGCTATGCTTGCAGACAGGAGCTTAGCATACTCTCTTCTGAGAGGCTTCATCCAGCAGCTAATGGAAAACAGATGCAGAGACCCACAGTTAAACAATATGCAGAACTTGGGAACTTTGGAAGTCTTGTAGTAGAGTCCGAGGAAGGATTGAGGAAGTCAGAAGTGTCAAGGACACCACAAGAAGACCAGAGTCAACTAATCTGAGCCCATATGATCTCACAGAGATTAAACCACCAATCAAAGAGTATACAGGAGCTGGACCCGGGCCACCTACCCATATGTGGCCGATGTGCATCTTGGTTTTCATGTGGCTCCCCTAACAATTGGAGCAGGAGCTGTCTCTGACTCTGCTTCCAGTCTTTGGATCTCTTTCCCCTAGCTGAGCTGCCTTGTCTGGCCTCAGTGAGAGAGGATGCACTTATTCCTTCTGGGACTGGATGCATCAGGGCTGATTAGTACTCGTGAGGCTAGGGGGAGATATATGAGGGTGAGCCAGAGAGGAGGGAGGGGGCTGCGACAGGCTGTAATGCAAGTAAATACAGTAATTAATAAAAAAAGAAAGAGAGAGAGAGAGAAAGATAGAAAGGTGCTAATTCGGCCCCAAAATCTGGGCAGTCACCTAGTACCTAACTGAACTACTCTGGACAGATTTGCTGGACACCAGATGATACTCTCAGTCCAAACAGCAGGGTTCGAGCTGTCTTCCAGAACTCCACAGATGAAGTCAATTGGCAAAGGGAAGTTATGTGCATTTCCAGTTTAGGATCCGTCGAAAGTTATGTGCATTTCCAGTTTAGGATCCGTCGACTTACTCCTCATCAGTGCAGTAATTCCTGAGGCCTTGCAGCCAACCTCACTCTCCTCTCTGCCTAACCTGCAGACTGTGTGTTTGGTGAACCCCTCAGGGGGTGTGGCTCCTGATCATCCCATGCCCGAGCATCAGATCTATAGCTCTAAAACAAGGAAGTCAGTCTTGGCCAGCAATAGGATTTTAAAGGAAGACTCTACACACAATGCTGTAGACAGCCTCCATGAACCGATGACCCAGTGATCCTACGCCCCACACTCCTCTGTACTATAGTTTCTTCCTTTCTAATACCTCGCTGCTGGTGTTTGGATATTTAACAGCTAATTCCCACTGGGTCACACAGGAGGAAAACACAAAGGCCTGAAGTGGATGATACAGTGAAATTCCCATATTCCTGCTGTAGGCATCCACCAGCCAGATGTAAGCAGGGAATCTCCCCAAAGGCATTCCTATACTCCATGCTTGCCCATGCTCAGCCATTCCAAAGAGGAGAGTCATTCTGTCCTTTATAACCATGGGCTTGGGCTTCCTGTGACTAGACCCTGCCAGTGAAGCTACATGAGATACTGTTTCTCTAAATTCTTTCCACCAAACTAATGCCAGTGAGACTCATCTCCAAGATGGTGGGATACTGCCCCTGCTCCAACAAACATCTCTTCCCTTTTATCATGTGCTCAGTTTCTACCATGCCAGCATAAGGTACTCGTGTCCATTTTAATTTTTAAAATTTATTTTATCCTATTCTCTCTCTGTGCCTGTCTCTCTCTGTGTGTATGTGTGTGTCTCTCTGTGTGTATATGTGTATGTCTCTCTGTCTCTCTCTGTATCTATGTGTGTCTGTGTCTCTCTATGTGTATGTGTGTGTGTTTATTCTACTCTGAATCATCATCAAACTATTTTCTAAACACTACACAGATTTACAGTGTCGTGAACTTGTCCTTGACATCTATTATACAAGCACATCAAATGTCATGCATCCATCTGGAAGAGTGCATAGGTGGTTT
Organism: Montemys delectorum; assembly: GCA_019843815.1. Taxonomy (NCBI): domain Eukaryota; kingdom Metazoa; phylum Chordata; class Mammalia; order Rodentia; family Muridae; genus Montemys; species Montemys delectorum. The sequence goes on from JADRCD010212961.1 coordinate 15,176, forward strand.
CCAATTTGGGACTCTGAGGAGTAATCCCCACACTAAGATCACCACTGCACCTACATTAGAGCATCTTGAACACATGTCTCCTGAGCTTAGAGTCTCAGGAGTGAAGTGTCTGTGCTACATGCCAGGTTCATTTGCTCTGTTCCTCACAGGCATTTTAAAAAATGACCTATGTACTCCATCAGCTGAGCGTACAAATTCTTACATTCTCTCTCATCTCTTCAATAAAAGTCTAGTATCATCAGAAAGTCTTGTGCGATATTTGTTATCGAAATTTGAGAAATGTGAAAAAGTATCAAAGAGATATAAATGCTGGCCATATTCCTTTCACGTGGACATCACTACTAGCAGTATTTCAGTGGTATTTATTTAAAACTGGCCAAGCTTTTACACACCCAAAGATTTTTACACATAGTGGCTTAGGTAGAAAGTGTTGGTGATGAACATTGGTTTTATATATTTTGGGGAAATACAATGAAATTGCTATACAATCCTGAAACCCCACTTCTGGAAGGAAATGAAATTAGTACCTGAAGGGAACAGTTTGTGCAGCACAATAGCTAAGGTATAGAAACAGTCTAAGCTCTTATCAGTGCACCTGTGAGGAAAAATGGAACACTATTTAGCCTTTACAAAAGCAAGCAAAGTCTGTCATAGGAGAAAAGAGGTTCATTTCATTTCACAGTTGCAGGTTACAGTCTATGATAGTAGGGAAGTCAAGGCAGACACTTCATGTAGCTAGTCACATCACATCCACAGTCAGGAGGCAAAGAGAAAGGAATACATGCATTCCCAGTTGTTTGCTTGTACCTAGCTTGATTTCACTACTCTTATACATGTCAGGACCTCCTGTCTAGGGAATGATGCTGCCCACAGTGGGCCGAGCCTTCCCATGTTACTTAACTGGAACTAGACAGTCTCCCACAGACACACCCACCAGCCGGCCTAATTTAGATGAACCCTCATTGAGGCCCTCTTCCCAAGTGATTGACTCTAGCTTATGTCAAGTTAACAGTCTAAGCTAACTAGCACAAGGGATAATGTGAGCAGATATCTTCACATCAAGTGAAAATAAGCCAAGTGTAGAAAGACAGGGGTGTCATTTCATGATCTGCTTGTCTGGTCCATACCATCCAGTCAGGCTACTCTCTGACCACGTGGGCGACTGTATGTCATGCTCTGATCAAAACTGAGTATGGAGTCTTGGCCCTTTGTCATGCTGGCCACTCTTAGGCATGTTCTCTGGCTGACTCTGAGTATTCAGGCTTGCCACTTCTGTGGTAGCATTCTGGGAGAACTTGCCCACAGGGCTCTAGATCAGTGCTTAGAGAAGCTTTCTCATGTTGTTGCTGGACAGCTCATGGCTTATCTTGCCTGCTAAACTCATAGCAAATTCCTATTATGAAGTTTTCCTTAGAACACTGCTATGGCAACACATTATATCCACAGCCTAGAGAAGGGTCACACTTACCCTTCTTTCCATATTTGTAAACTGAGGCACAGCTACTTAAGTAATTTGGCCAAGTTTATCCACCTAAGAGTGGATATTCAAATTTTATGTTCATGCTGTCTACCTTCACTCAAGACTTGATACTTTCTCTGAGCACCTGGGTTTATGTAATTGACTCAACAATAAGAAGGGGAAATCGTAGAAGGGAAGGGAAGGCACTTGTTGTTCCTTGCCTTCTATTGCTGAATCTTCACCTCCAATACTTCTAGAAGTATGCTCCTCCTCAGGTAACTCAGTTGGATTATGAAGGAGATCACAGAGTTCTGGTTATGTTACAGTGTTCTGGAAAGACTGTGATGGTCAGTCCTGGTTGTCAACTAACACATCTGACAGGGGTAACCTCACCTGAAGAAGTATCTTCATCAGATTGGCCTCTGGCAATGTGTTTAAGAAATAATCTTGACTGATGATTGATTTGGGAGGGCCTAAGCCCACCGTGAGCAGCCCCGTTCTCTGTAATTGACCCTGTATAAGAAAGCTGGCTCAGACAGTCCTGGGAGAGGCTCCACCCAGCAGTTGACTGCAACAGATGTAGAGACCCAGAGCCAAACACTGGATGGAGCTCAGGGATGCTTATGGAAGAGTTGAGGGAAGGATTGAGGGCCCCGAAGGGGATAGGAACTCCACAGGAAGACCAACAGAGTCAATCACCCTGGACTCTTGGGAGTTCTCAGAGACCGAGACATCAACTAAAGAGCATCCATGGACTGGACTGAGGCCCCAGGCACATATACAGCAGATGTGCAGTTCAGTCTTCATGAGGGTCCCTGAATAACTGGAGCTTGGGCTGTTCCTAAAGCTGTCTGTAGAAACCATTCCGCTAACTGGGCTACCACGTCTAGCTCGGTGGGAGGGGATGCACCTAACCCTGCAAAGACTTGATGTGCTAGGGTTAGGGAATACCCAGGGAGGACCCACCCTCTCAGAGGAGAAGGGGAGTAAGGATATGGGAGGGACTGTGTGAGGGGGAACTGGAAAGGGGAGCAGTGATAGGATGTAAGATGAATGAATGAATGAATGAATGAATGAATGAAGAAAGTTAGCTCAGCATAAGCTTTGTGAGTGAGCCACTAAGCAGCATCCCTCCATGGTTTCGGTTTCAGTTCCTACTTGGGTTCTGGCCCTGACTTTCTTCAGTGATGAACTGTGATCTGGAAGTATAAACTGAAATAAAAATCTGTCTTCCTCTAAGTTGCTTTTGTTCCCAGCATTTATTACAGCGACAGAAAGGAAACAGAACAGGTAGCTTGTTCCCATGGAGATATCTTGTTCTTTGATTACAGAGGACAGTTCAAGCCCCAAACTCAAGTATGTAAGAGGCATCACTTTCTGTTATTGTCATTATCGTGACTTACCTATCTTCTGTGTCTCTCAATCTAGACCTTTCTGAATCTCTGATGTATCCTTGTATGAGTACCCATTATTCAAGACTACTAGGAAACCCATTTCCCTCTGAGCCTCTCTGCAGTTGAACCTCAGTGCCTCCCTCCATGGGCAACCTCTCCTGGTACCTCCTCACAGCTACCCACTTGCCTTGTGTTTGGAGATTCAGGCTGTTCTCTCCTTATCCACTTCTAGGATTTCTGAGAATGTTCGACTAGATATCTCTTGCAGTTGTGACTAATATCATTTCAATAAAACTCAAGGTGGAAGAAACCAATAAGGGAGACTTGCAGTCCTGCCTTCTTTGTTCTGTTACAACCTTCCTTTGCACAGAGGGAACAAGGTTTGGATGGGAGAAAGAAAAACAAGGAAATAGAAGAAGACAAATTTTGATATAAAATATTATTAATTTGTAAGAATTAGTGATTTGCTTGCAAAATGCTTCTGAATATTTACATTTGTTCTAGAATTTAGAAAGTGGGAACACATGGGTATAGCATGAGTAAAACATAAAATATGCTGCCCTCATGAAGTACCTATTACAGTAAGAAGAAATAAAACCAAGCTAACTGTGCCTCTAGCCAGCCAGCCAGTCATTCATCTTTATATCCATGCAACCAGCCATGTAGAAATCCACCTATCTCTCCAATGCATGCATGCATGCATTCATCCATCCATCTACCCATACATTCATCATCCCATCCACCCATATACTAATCTACCCATCATGAATTTATGCATCTATTCACTTAATCAGTCCATCCACCCATCCATCATCCCATCCATCCATATACCCATCTATCCATTATGCATCTGTGATTCTATTCACTTATGTTTCCATCTATCCATCCATGCATGCATCCATCCATGCATCTATGCATCCATGCATCCATCCATGCGTCCATCCATCCATCCATCCATCCATCCATCCATCCATCCATGCATCCATTCCCATATGTCTACATCCCTCTCTTCTTGTTCCCCAAATCTTTATCTCACTCTCTTCCTCTATAGAGAGTTATGTGTGTTAGCAGTAACTAAGTAAAGCTAGTTGAGAGAATGTTGTGGTCAAGGTATAACTTTCTGTTCAGTGATAGAAAAACTTTACTTTGACATTGACCCAAGCAAAGGCCCAAGAGATTTGCACATGGAAGAAGAGAGATGAAGACAGAGGAAATGAATGGCCAGGGCAACAGTCCTGGGGCAGGCATATACATGGTGTGGTTGTGGGAAGGGTCATCCAGTGTAGGTTCAAGAGAACAGAAAGGATGTGTCATACAAGATGGGAAGGAATAGTAGCCAAGGACCAGACCATATGGCAGTTGTTGAAGCAAGTGACTGGGATCAAAGCCTTTAGCCAGAGTGAGGAAAAGGAACAGGCATCTGATGGGGATCAGCATGATTCAAATCCATATGCCTGCTGACTGGGCACTGAGCCATAGAAGCCACAAAAAGAAGCAGGATGACCGTTGTGTACTCTCAGATCCAGGAAGGCAGGGGTGACAGAAGATGGTGGCATGTATTAGGACCTGGATCTGCTTTGTCAAGCAGAACCCTGAATGAGTTACCCACAAGGCATCTGCTGTTGATGGCTCTAGAGGACAAGAGCCAACCTAGCAGCTGGCATCGCTGGTCTTAGCCCAGGCGTGACAGCTGTGAGATGTAATACAGTACATCTGGCCTTGGGAGAATCTACAGAAGAGGAGCTGGGGACTGGGGTGGGAGAGAGTCAGGCAGTGTTGTCGGGGGCGCATGTACCAGGCTCAGGAGACTGTGTAGAGCACATCCTTAGGTATAGTGAAAGGAAATGTACTTGACCACTGATGGGGACATTGTAGGAGCTACCCAAGTACTGAATAAGACAAGCCAGATAACATCACCCCACTCTGTTCCATAGATGAAGTTCTATTCTTACCTAAGACAGGAGGCAGCAAGGCTGGGGTCTGCAGTTATCCTCATCAGGTCTAATGATCACTCACAGCTTTTCCCTCTCTGAAGACAATCTCCAATCACCTTGTGCTACAGGTGGCAAGTACCAAAATCTATCATTTTCTGCTGAAATATCTTCTGTCAAAATACTTAATGTAATGATTGGAATAACTCAGAACTTAAGCTATTTAAGTTTTCTTTTTTAAAGTTTGTTTTAGTTTCTTTAAGTGCTTGCTTTTCTCCTTTTTTAAATTTGTGTGTGTGTGTGTGTGTGTGTGTGTGTGTGTGTGTGTGTGTTTTAAACTTATGAAAAACAAAAGTGTGCCATTTAGGAAACTTTCAACACTCAGTAAGTAAATACTACACACACACACACACACACACACACACACACACCACTCCTTAGTCACCTGCCATTATTCATGGCCAAAACTCATTTCTCTAGATGTTTAGACATATGGTATGTAACAGCTAATTTTACATGTAAACTTAATTATATTGATGGTGCATAGGGCAGTAGAGAAGTGTCACTCACTCTGGGCTTGCCATTGGGGCATTTCTGGAGATGAATTATAAGAACTCTGACTTATGGATGGATCAGTCTATTGATAGGTTAACTATATGATAGAATTATCAAGGGGTGGTGAAAGGCAGAGGGCCAGTCCGTTAGGGAAGTGTATTACTGAGGGAGGGGTGCTCTTGACTTCATCTGGCCCTTGCCCTCTCCTGTGTTCCTTTCTTTCTGTTTCTTGGCTACCACAATATGAACTGCTGTGTTCTTCCGGTGGCTGGAGCTTCTAAAACTGTGATACCGAATTCGTCTGACCTCCCTTGGCTTATTCTGCTGAGTATTTAGTCATGGCTGAACAGAAGAGGCCAACACACAATCTTTAATTATAATTACTCAGAGCCCCTGTCCTTGCCTGTAACTCAGGAGCCATCTATCCAGCCTCTCCTTTCTCTTCCAGCATCTATTCTCCTTGTATCCTGGCAACTGCTCCACTCTCATATATGACATCAACATTTTCAGTTTCCTCATTCAAGTGAGAACCTGTGGAGATAGTCTTCCTATACCTGGCTTCTGTCTTCCTCCTTCCTTTTTTTTCTTTCCTTCCTTCCTTTCTTTAAGTATTACTCGGCCCCATCTCTGTCATTGCAAATGAGAAGATCCATTCTTTCTGCAGCTGGGTAGTGTTTGGTTGTACACGGTGCATACGATCTTGCTTTTACCTATTCATCAGGTCAGTCAATGGCAAGTAGGTTGATTCCCTATCCTGGTCATTAACTGTGAATGTTACTGTAGCGAATAAAGAGAGTAGGTGTCATTTCCACTGAAAGCTTATACTTCCCTTGGCTGCAGACTTAGCAGTAGGACAGCTCATGATAGACCAGCCATGTTTCCTCTTGGTATGTGTTCTTCAATTATATCTTTTTATTAATTTCATACAGTGAATTTTGACCTTTTCCATGCCAACTCCCATCTCCTTCCACCCCTACCTCCATACTTCATGTCTTTTTTTTTCTTTTAATTCATTGAGACCAGTTTGTGCTGCTGGGTGTTGGGCTTCCACTGGAGAATCACTAGCCTACCAGGGGCCACACTCTTCACGAAAACTGGCTCTTCTTTTCCTAGAAGCTATCTCTTGTGAATAGCTACTTGGGTGAGACTTCCTGCTCATCTCCCCTCACCAGGCTTACATTTGGTCTGGCTTGAGTTTGTACAGGTCTCGTACGAAGTTTGCAGGTCAACTGCAAGTTCATACTTTATGTTTGTGAAGAGCATCCCTACTGGCTAGACTAATTCACACTCCCCCAACTTAGTATGTGATTCCCCTTTCCTGCATTCTTGTAAGCACTTGTCAGCTTTATTCTTTGGTGACAGTCATGCCTACTACAATGAGGTGACATATCAATGTGAGTTTTTATGCAGTCTCTGAGGTTGGTTGATTTTTACCTCCTACCTCTGCCCACTGAATACCTGTTGGGCATTTTGTATGTCTTCTGAGAAATGATAACTTAGGTCTATTGATATTTAGTTTAAGGGGATTCCCTGCACCTGACCCAAGTAGAATTCATAAGTTGACTGGTTTGTCTAGATACTACATCTCTCTATAGTTCTCCTGAGCTCTTTCATCTTCTGCTCCTCAGACCATAACTGTGTGCATAGGAACATCCCTCTAAGCTGGCCCATATCTCACCAACTACTCTTGCAGAGCTGAGATTAAAGAGCTGTCAATCATATTTTCTTATGGATTACCCATAGGTTTGGGAGTCTGTTAGTCACATGGTCTCATGACCAGATGGGAGTGAGAATCTGCTAACCCTTTGCAGTCATGCACCCTCAAAACTTGGTCCAGGCTGACCAGAATCAAGTGTTCTTGCACCTTCATGTTGGTATGGATCTGCAGAGCATTGGAAGCAGCATTCCCAAGGTACACAAAGGTGGATTCTGAAAGTCAGACATAGGACAATGGCTTCCTGGTGCCCCATTATGCTTTTGTTAGCTCCAGTAGCAATCAGGTTGGCCTTTTTAGCAAAGCTGATGTAGAAGTTAGTTAAGACTTGTTTTCAGATGTATTTATTCAAATTGTGTGTGTGTGTGTGTGTGTGTGTGTGTGTGCACGCATGTGTGTAACAATGCAATGTCCACAGAGGCCAGAAGTCAGTATCAGATCTCCTGGAGCAGGAGAGTTACAATTGTGAGTTTCCAGGCATGGATGCTGGGAACTTAACTTGGGTGCTGCTGCAAGAGCATCAAGCACTCTTAAGCGATGAGCCCTCTTTCTAGCCCCTGCTTAGACATTCCTGAATCCACATCTTGTCAGCCACAACATTGCAAAGCAGAGAAATCTACTTGGGAACTCGGTTTCTTTCTCACTCATGTCAAGGGTTTTGTTCTTGAGTTTTCAATGTCCCGATGATTAAGATGCCAGTTGCATCTGAAGGTATTTGAAGAGGCTCACCTGGACAGTGAATTATCCAATTTAGACATGGATTTAAGAACAATCAACCTAAAAGAATTGCTTTGTAAATAATTCACAAGTGCTTCTTTGTTTCTGATTACGTCATGGATACCCCATTCCCTCCATCAGCTTATTTTGATGGTTTGTTTTGTTTCTACTTTTGTCTGAGTGGATTTTTGTGGTTTGGCAGGAAGGAAGGTAAAATCATAGGGTATTGTGTGCTGGTTTTTACTGAAGTGTAAATGTCCTGTGGAGAAATCTCAGTTAATCTTACAAAGGATTGAAACAGTGTAACTAAAACAGAGATTACACAGAAACAAAGCTGTGGAACCTTTCAGTGAAACTTAATACCTGGAAACTCTGTACTGTAACAATTAAAGCCAACCTGTCCCTTTTAGTAAAATCAAGACCTCAGTGCCTGTCACGTGATGGTAATTTGAAACCCAGTATTTCATTTTCCCTTCCACAAGAAATTTTCAAGATTTACTTTTCTCTTAGCGTACTGCTTTCACTTCCCTGCCTCAGACATTGTTGTTTACCACACCTTTACTGCAAGTATTTTTATTTTATTGCAAGTGACAAATATTTTTATTAACACTGAGAATTTCATGCAATGTATTTTAATCATATTCCTCGTAGGTCTACCTCCCATTCCTCCCCCACTTAAATTTTGTCTTCCCCTTTAAAAAAAAAATCAATAATCCATTCATGCTGATTTGTGCTGTCTGTGTACTTGTAAGTGTGAGGTCCTCCATCAATCACTGGACACGTGGGTGCAAAGTTTTTCAATACCTTTATCTGCTTCTTGCCTTTCCCCCCTCCTTTAAAGAACCAGAGTGCCAGCCCGACCATCAGAGGTCTCTGAAGGGGATCAAGAAGGCCCTCATCGCTCTCAGTGTCTATTCTCCACAAGCTTAAACAGGAAGTAACAATTTTCAGTGTAATATATTACACATGAATATCTAAGCCATGACCCAGTGTGAAAGAAAGAGACTCAAGAGACCATACACCACACTTTTCCGTGTACCTGACTATCCAACATGTCAGAACAGGGACAAGAAATAATTAGTGCTTGCTGCTGGGAGTCGTGGGTGGCCCTCCCTCAAGATCACCTATACGCTGGCATCACAGTTTGGACAGTTTACTTAAAAATCATTTTAGCGCACCCTTGACATGGTTGGGTTAAATCACAGTCAAAGCATGTTGTACTAGAAAGCTTTTAAAACCTGATGTACAGGCTGGAGAGATACTCAGTGTTTAAAAGCACTAGTTGTTCTTTCCGAGGATGAGCTGCTTTCAATTCCAAGCACCCACCTGGTGGCTCACAACTATCAATAGCTCTAGTTCCAAGAGATCCAGGGCCCTCTGCTGGCTTCTATGGGCACTGAATGCATGTGGTACACCTACATACATACATACACACATGTGCACGTGCACATACACACACACTCACATACACACCTACACAAACACATATGTACATATACATTTTTAATCATAAATCTTTAAAATAACTTTAGAAAAAAAAAGGATGCATTTTCCTTGTGCTATGAAACGAATCCTTCGAAAATCGATGTCAGAGGGTGAAGACTCACGGTGTAGCAGGCAGGAAGTGTCTTTCCGTAGTCAAAAACGGAATGTAGTGTTTCCCATGAGAGTCAGAGGGAAATGGGAAGGAAAAGGTAGTGTTTCTTGCTGAGTGAATTTTCATCATGATCTCCTTCAGTCAACACCAATATCATGTAGAAAGATCTTGGAGAACCAGACATCCACACACAGAGATGCTTCTGCATCTCCTTAGGGTGGGTGTGGGGGGGGTATCGATTGAGCCGTCTGATGCTGGACAATACTATTTCATTCATAATACTCAGTCTTCATTAGCATACATACATAGTCATGAAAATGATAAACAGGTCTTTGTAGACACTATAACAAATGGTCAGAATGACTTTATGCAAAACCCTGAAAATGGTAACTATTTTCGCAGTCAATGAATGTCAACCAGGAGATATGCCCTCTGTAGCTGACGGAGATTAAAGGCATTTGGAGCGTATAGTCTGTTTGCCTTTAATGTATTATTCTGTACCCTTAATAGCTCTGGTTCAAATGTGAGTACATTCACATATGAGTGTGAATGTAGTAGTTTTAGTGGTAATGTGTGTACATGTGTGTGCGCACACATGTGTATCCTTGAGTGTGGAAGGCAGAAGTTGACAGCAGGTATCTAGCTCAGTGGCTTACAACATGTTTTGAGACAGTGTGTCTCTCTCTGATCTGACTTCGCCATGTAGGCTATACTGACTGGCTACTGAGTCTCAGGGTTTCTACACTATCTCTACCTCTCAGCACTAGGGTTTTAGACACACCATCAGAGCCAGCTTCTTATGTAGTTTCTGGGGATCTGAACTCAGGTCCTTGTGTTTGTGCAACAAATAGTCTATCAACGGAGTCATCTCTCCCTAAACCTCTGAAAATGTATTTTATGTGTAAAGATTTGTGGTCCTTGTCAACAGCTATGATGCTGAGCAAAAGCAGGGGCTGGCATTTACGTCCTGTTGGTGTCTGACCATGTTAACTGCACCCTAACTCCTCGCTGCTGCTCACAGACCTCTGCTTTCAATCTCAGAACACAAGGTAAGCAGCATCTAGAAACAGGTGAGTGGCCTGTCCCCACCTCTGGAAGATGCTCGCAGTCAATGATGGTGTGTCTCTTTCCATTCAGCCATGACATGGCTCCAGGCAGCCACTTGTGGTCCTCTGCATTGGACTCTTGAAGTGATACCCATTTGCTGACCACCACATGTATAGTGGCTATTCCTGGTTGTCAACTTGACTACATCTGAAATGAATTACAATCCAGAATTAGAAGGCTCACCTGTGGCCCTAATCTGGAGGCTGAGAGATACAAGTTTCTGACCTGAATCTTGGCATGGAGACCTTGAGGAATAGTGGCTACAAATCCCATAGGATTAACATGGAAAGCTCTATGAGTTCAAGTTCATCCGGGGTTAAAGGTGTGGTGGCACACACCTTTAACCTGGGCTACACTTTTTGCTGGAGACGTATATAAAGATATTGAAAGAAGGAAAGCTCTCCCTGCTTCACCTGCTTGCCTTGTGGGACTGAGCAATTGCTGGATCCTTGGACTTCCATTCACAGCTGCTGCCGTGACTGTTGTTGGGAGTTGATTGTTGGGAGTTGGACTACAAACTGTAAGTCATCAATAAATCCCTTTACTACATAGAGACTAAGTTCTGTGACTCTAGAAAACCCTAACTAAGACAACATGCCTGAGGATCAGGTACCTACATGAGAGTCCCATGCAGACAAGGTTTCCTATGATAAGGCACAGTGGCTACAGATGATGCTCCCAGTTGAGGGATGCTTCTGGGGTAGCCATTTATTACATGGCAGCTCCACTAAGCTTTGGCTTTAATTCTAGCTTTGAGAACCCTGTTCATGTCAATGCGCAGGAAGTGAAAAACAAAAAAAGAAAATTATCAAACGATACATTTCAGTCTGAAAAATGTCATCCACATCTGTCTAAAATGAGAGTGAGCATTCTTGATTTTAGTAAATTGCGATTGGCTCATCCTTATGGCTTAAAAGTTGTTGTTGTGTGTTTCCTTCCAGATGTGTGCACATGGGCTGAATTCTTTCTTTAAAAAACATCTACATGGAACTTGACAGTGTAACTTTTACCATAGATCACTGAACCATCCACCTCTTGGGAAGCTATCCCTTCCTAATATTTTTAGAAGCTTAAAGCTTAAAATAGTCTTCACATATTATTCTGTAGGTGTGATTAATTTTATTTCTGTGGATAGATATCTCATAGTACTCATAGAAACAGTCTGATTATTTTTTTTTAAAAAAAAATAGGTTCATTTTATTTATGTGTGCGTGCATATGCCCATGAGTGCCTGTGTATGTACACATGTGTGTGCAATTGCCTGCAGAAGCCAGAAGATTTTATATCCCTTGGAGTTGAAGTTACTGGCATTCGTGAACCAGTGGATGCTGCCCTGTGGTTGTTTCCTGTATCAGCTGATGAGCACTGAGCATCTCTCAGGCATTTACCTCTCTCCAGCATCTCTGCTTTGGAGTCATGCCTGTCTCTGATGCCTCTGAGTCTTTGCTCTGTGGAGTCACTGGTCTCTTCTTTCCCTTTTCCTCAGGACTCCCTTCCCATCCTTGCAAAGTACCACCCATCCCAAAACAAAATCATTGGTTTTGTTTATGGCAATTTCCACCAACAAAAGCAATTTTAATTAGACAGATACTGCTTTCTAGATTCTACCTGTGGAATTTCCTCCTAACCAAACATGTAAAATGTCTCTTAAAGCAGAGAGAAGTAGGGGCAGGGGGAATTAACTTGACTGTGTGGTTTGCTTCACTCAAGTTAGCACAAATTAATTTTAAAGTTAAAATACAGCTTAACATAGAAGATAGGTAATATTTGGCCACAAAGAGACAGGCAAATGATTGGGAGGGCAACGGAAATTTGTTGTGTCTTTATCATCTGGACCACATAATTGTGTTTGGGAAAACTAACAGATGCACTGCAAAAAAAAAAAATAGTAATTGAAAAAAAATGTACTTAAAAAATGGAACTTTTCTGCACTTTGACAGTAGCTCAAGATTAAAAGACAATACTTGCTATTGAATTCTGCACACAAGTAAAAACATCATATATAAAAGTTAGCAAGTCAAATGTAACAGTGTATCAAAAAGGTAGCGACCTGTGTTATCTTGGAATAGCCCAGCCAGCCTTTGCTTTCTAATGCTGTCAGAAATACAATGAGCAAAACTAACGTGGGAGGAAAAGGTTGACTTGGCGTACATGTCCCAGTCACAGTCCATCAGGGAGGGAAGTCAGGTCAAAATTTCAAGGCAGGAACCGGGAGGCAGGAACTGACTCGGAGGCCATGGAGGAATGCTGCTTACTAGCTTGCTCCTCCTGATTTGCTCAGCCTGCTTTCTCCTAGCACCCAGGATTACTTGTCCAGGGATGGCCCCACTCAAGTGAGCTGAGTCCTGGGACATGAGTCATTAATCAGAAAACACCCTATGGGCCAGTCTGATGGAGACACTTTCTCATTAATGTTCCTTCTACCACATAACACTATTTTGTATAATGTTGGGTGGAAAAAAAAACAAACAATCACGGGAACCAGTGTAGGACTTTAGTTGGAATTCATCTATGGAAAATCTGAGCCAATGCTCCCCCCCAAATAGTGTATGGATCCAGGTGTCAAAGCCTTGGCACTACTGTGGTTTGAAATCCATTGTTGTTGGGGGCTGGAGAGGGTTGAGTTCTGAAGTCTGAGATACATAGCCAGGTTATCCTGGAATCCTGAGACCCATAGAGAATTTCACTTTATCTCCCCCATTACAAAAGCCAACAATCAGAAATATCTGTAGACATTGCCAGACATCTTCTAGAGGGAACCTGTTCCCAAGACCATGTTCACTGAGATGACATGATTAAATTTCAGAATAATAGGAGAAAATATGGCTGTCTCAGTCAGATAAAAATCACCTCAGACATTGCAATGTTGTGCCTTTGTCTTTAAATAGTATATAGATTGTTGCAGATGCTAGGCAAATGGAAGTGGAGGTGTGAACTGGTTGAGGACCACTCTATAGTCATCAAATGGGAGTATACTAGATATAGACTCACAGACATACCTCTGGGAGACCTTTCTAGTTAGCTATTCTGTCTTGGTATCAAGCAGGATAATGAAGGGTTCAGTAGCCTCAGTGGTGTTCCTTGGTTCTGAAGAGGCAGAAGGTGAAGTGTCTTCAGGGAACTTTCACTCTTGATGTTTCCGCTGTGTGATGACAGTGCTTCATGAGTCCTCAGGAAACAGGGCCATTATCCTTCATAGCTTCTTGCAAGACCTCTGATTGATGGGCACACAATCAGCCCAGCAATGAGCATGGCTCAACCTTCACTCACCACAGCTGTCTTGATGGCTAGGACCATCCCACGCTATTTTCTCCATTTTCTTGACAGGTCTTCAATGGTGCTCTGCATTGACAACTGGGCCTCTCTGTTCTCAGAGGTTTGGGGTGGGAAACATAAGTTTATAAATCAGTCTTCAGACTGTCAAGTGGGCATTATGTATGGAATATGGCCAGCCATCCTGAAAAGATCAGTGGCCAAGATAACTCCAAATAAAAGACAGCATGACTCTCTCTCTCTCTCTCTCTCTCTCTCTCTCTCTCTCTCTCTCTCTCTCTCTGTGTGTGTGTGTGTGTGTGTGTGTGTGTGTGTGTGTGTACATACATATGCATGCACATGTAGAGGTCACATGACTTCAGGTGCTGTTCTTCAAGAGATGTCTACTTTGTATTTTGAAGCAGGTATCTCAGTGGGACACAAAACTTCGGCTGTCTGGCCAACAAGCCCCTGGGATCCTCAGCCCTCAGCCTTCAGCTCCTTGTTGCTGGGATTACAAATGCACTCCACCACATCATCCTTTTACATTAAATTGTGGGGGTGGATCTCAGGTCCTTGTACCTGCAGAAGTACTTTACTGACTCAGCCATCTTCCTAGCCGCTTGGTAATATTTAAGGACCATAATACAGCACATTAATGCATTCACCAAGTGCCCCCTTTTATCCAGAGACAACAGCAGTGACCCTATGCATTGTCAAGAGGGTGAGAGTTAACTGTTGGAAAGTGTGTAGAACTGGGAAGTCTACTCTATCACTGTCCTCATGGAGAGAACATACAAAGAGGAGACATGCCAAGATCTTGGTATCGTTCTCAGTCCCAAGAAAAAGAGACCACCTATGAGGCCATTAATGAATGAATGGATACAGAAAAGTGGCTGGACACGATGAAAGACTTTTCATCCTCAATAAAAGGGGAAGATGTGCCTCCTGCAATGCCTCTGATGACCCTGAGGAACATTATGTGAAGTGAAATAAGCGAGGTGCGGAAGAGAATACCACAGCATCTCATGCAGACTCTGGATACACAGATGATGGAGTCATGAAAAAGAGAGCCGACTGCTGATTTTCAAGGAGCTGGCATGGGGAGCCAGGATGGCTTAAGATGTCAATCACACACTGAGTCAGTATTAGACATATCTTGACCACTGAGTCATCCCTCACCCTGAGGCCCCTGTTGGCTTGAAATCTGCTAAGAGTAGATCTCTGGGATTCTTGTTATGTACAAGTGTATACAATACACACACACACACACACACACACACACACACACACAAATCCAGCTTCTTTGTTATAAACACGTTTTCCCTGGGGCACACGAAAACACACCACACATTTCAAATCTACATCATTCTTTGTCAGCCAGACTTCAGCAAAGCTGGGAGACACAACTTCTAAACTCAGGGGAATCAGACCCTCATTGCTGAGCAGGGAGTGACTTTGCAGTGAAGTTAACAAAGATCATCACAGCCTCTCTCGGCTTCTTCACAGGTCCCCTCCTTCACGTAACACATAGCAACTGATAACGTACAATGCGCTAGATACTCTGAAATTCTAATGAGCCAGGAGCCACTTCTTCCCTCACAAAGAAATCTACATAATGAGGGCCGTAACCACAAAGCCTAATATACACTAATCAGAGAAAGGTATACTGGCAGTAGGCATTAGAAAGAATGCCCTGGCATCCTGCCTTACGCCTAGAGGATCAGGGGGTCCTCAGGGGGAGGGATGACTCAGTAGGATGACTCCCACTAGGGAGTCATCGTAGCAAGCAAGGTCCTCCCCCGCCTTCTTCTGTCTTTTTAATAAAGTAGAGCAGTGGGGTGTGCCTATAGGTGTATGTGGGTTGTGTTCCAGCTCAAGGGTGTGATGAAGTATTGTGGTTTCATTTAGATGCCCTTGTTTTGAATAGCTGTGGAGTGGGTTACATTTTGAATTCATGGCCAGCTAAGATGTTAGTTATGATAAGTTGGGCAGCTTTCTAGGCAAGCAGTAATTATCCCTCTCTGTGTGTCTCAACAATGCACCGCCCAAACCCCGATGATAGATATCCCCATATTGTTTCAATGTCGGCTTCTTAGAGTGGGTAAGTTTCCCAAGGTCAAGATTTCTTACCCACTTTGTACTTAGCCACAAACTTGGCAGGCGATAAATACCCGCAAGACTCGTAACCTTGAGGAATGAATCACCACCCTCAAGACAGTTGTCCCTAGGAATTGTGACTACTAGGAAGGGGGACAGATTTAATTGTCTCTGGCATCAACCTGTATTCCTCCAGAGCCAGAAAAATCACCCCAAACTTTCTAACTAATTGCATGCGCAAGGGATGGGGCTAGGGTAACTTGGAGTCTATAGGAATGTTCAATCTCAGACTAATAATATTGAACAATTGTATAGAAAGTTTCAATCATGAACTACTGAATCTTGCTGAATGAAAAGTAAGGAGTGTATTCGTTTAATATTGTTTGACGTTTTGGGGTAGGAACTGGGTACTCGTTCTTTATGCTTATTCGGGCTGTGTTCTCATGACTACAGCAGGCTGCATCTGCCACCAGTGCCAGAAGCTGGCTGTGTTGACTTAGCCTTCCATCATAAACATATGAATCTCCTTCTCAGGGCATAAAGACAGTTGTTCCCTTTTCTCTGCAGAAAAGAGTACCAACGAAGAGGTACTCATTGGACAGGAACACAAAATGACTCCAGAAGCCACAGCCAACTTCTTCATGAAAAAAAAATATTTATTTATTTTTATTTTGTATGTACAAGTTTCTGTGCATGTATGGCTGTGTACTACATGTATGCCTCTTGCCTGTGGAGGCCAGAAAATGGTTTCAACTCACGGAACTGGAACTACAGATGGTTGAGTCATCATGTGAGTACTAGAAACCTAACTCAGGTCCTCTGCAAGAGCAGCAAGTGCTCTTAACCACTGAGCCATCTCTACAGCCCCAAATTTCTGTACTTTAGAACGGTCAGCAAAGCCATGTGTTTGCTGCTCTTAGACATAAGAGATGGAGTTGCCAGCTGCTCCCCACACCCTGGGGGGGGTAGTCAACATTCTTTAAATATGAGGGAAAAGGAAACGGATTTTGGATAACAAGTAACCATGTTCTTCGAAGAGAGTTTCTGAACAAACAAAGCAATTCATTGGGTCTGGGTGTGTTGGCTAGAGCCCAGTCCTGTATTCGGATGCATAGCGAATTGGGCTCTACACTAGCAATTGAGAGTTCAGGGTAAATTTTAATGGAATGTCTGTGACATGAAGCCTTCTGACATTTTGACTCATTGTTCTATGTCTAATGAGCTGATTTTAAAAACAAATCAGACAGAGGAAAAAAGTTGTGTGATAATGATACTGTATTTGAGTGACGTTTTCACATTCAGTGATTTCTAGATTAAGGGGAAGGGTGGAACACATGTGTTCACATCCTACTGTGTATAGAGTAGACACATGATATCAAGAAAGAAATAAGATAGGTAATAACTGATGGGGACTGCTACAGGACTAAGGGGCCCTGTGGCCGATGAGAGGGGAGCAAAGCAGCTGGAGCCTGGAATGGAGCAGGTGCAGTCACTCCCAGAGTCCCAGAGCAGCTCTTGGATCAGAAATACTGGTCTGGCTGGGAGCTAGTGAGGAAAGAAGTGGGCTAACAGAGAAGAGGCTGCCAGAGTCCTGAAGGAAATAGAGGTGCCCAGTTGCCCACAGCCACCCTACACTGCACAGGGATATGGCAGTTACACCATCGACAGCAATGACAGCACACAACCAAGGAGAAAAGAGAGAGGTGCTGTCTTTCAACAGATATAACTGTGTACCCTGAGAGATCCAGGAGCCACTGTGAGAAAAGAAGAAAGAATAATTAACAAGATAATGAGTTTATAAACATTATCAAAAACTTCACAGCTTTTGGGTGAAAGTAAAATAGTAACAGAGTGTTACTTTTAGAATATCAGAAAGAAATTTGATTTAAGTATAAACTTTTAATAGAGAAAACTACTAAGTATCCTCAAATGTCATTCCACCAAATTACTAGTACGGGAAAAACCTACCATGCCCTTGGATAATGTATTAGTCAGGGTCTGCTGCTGTAACAGATTTCATACAATGAGTCTATCTGTCTCTCTCTCAAATATAAATATATATAATAAATATATACTATATATTGGTTATATATAATACATAATACATGATATGTAGTATGTGATATATGATATATACTATATAATTTGTAACATGTAGTATAATATAATAAAATGTAATCTAATATATCATGTAATATCATATATTATATATTGGTTTTAAATATTATATAGGTCATGTATTATATATGGGACATGTCCCATATATAATATATATCCAATATATACCCCATATATGATATGATATGATATGATATGATATAAGGCATATTAGAATGATTTACAGGCTGTGGTCCAGATACTCTAACAATGGCTGCTTATGAGCAGAAGATCCAAGAATCCAGTAGTTGTTCAGTCCACAGGGCTAGATGTCTTAGCTCGTCTTCAGTATATAATGGAGTCCCAAAGAGGTAGGCTCTAAGGGCAACAAAAGACTGGCTGTTCCAGCAAGGTGAGTGCAAGAAGGCAAAGAGCAAAAAGCTTCCTCCTTCCGTGTCCTTAGATAGGCTTCCGGCAGAAAGCGTGGCCCAGATTAGAGGTGGGTCTTCCCACCTTAAAGATCCATATTTGAAGTGGCTCTTCCAGATGTAGTCAAGTTGACAACCAAAAACAGCCATCATAAATAACAGTTCCTAATATGGGGGCTGGAGGCAGTGCTCATAGGTTGAGTGCTTTCTGATCATGAGGAAACCCTGACTTCAGTTGCCAGAACCATGTATGATGGTTACAATCACCTGTAACTCTAGCTCCAGGCTATTCTTCCGGCCTCTGTAGGCCCAGGATTTGCATGCATACACACAACAAACACAGAGATGAAAAATTAAATAACATCCACAAAATGAAAATTGTATTCCCAGAAAACAAGTGACTCCCAAAATGTAAGTGTATATATGAGAGAAAATGGGTTAGCAAATGTGTTAGGAGTGAATTACTTCATTATCTGAAAGTAAGAGAAGCATAGCCACTTGTGTCTCAGTGTTTCATAAAGAAAATATTGCACTAATGCGTGATATAAACCAATCCAAGTCAAAAGGAAACCATGTTACAGGGGCATAAAACACATAAAAGCTGAAGAAGTAAGTTTCTGCCCCTCAGACAGCTGCAGGCGCGAGCCCACCACATTAGATGCTATGGATCAATAGCCCTATGAAAAAAAAAGGGCAGAGATAAATCATTTGCAGGAAAAAAAAAACATGAAAAAGGGATTTTTTTGAATGGACTGTTTATATTATTCCAAACATGGGGAAAGTATAGGAAAAAAATGTAAAATTGCAACTGAAGGAAGCACTGTGACCAATGTCAGGAAACAGGATTAACTGCTGGGAGAGAGGAGGCTTCTAGTCATCTTATTCTATTTCCTTATGTGTATTGCACAATTCTTTAGCATTTATCTGAAATTCCTTAGTTAAATGCTTTAGTTACATTGTAGCTGAGAATGTAGCTCGGTGGCAGAGTGCTTGCCCATTGTGCTCAAGGCCTTCAGTTCCACCCCCAGCATGAAACCCAAATAGCATACAAAAATCTCAGTTTTTATTTTTCAAGGGCTGGAGGGATGGCAGTGCTTAAGTACCTTGCTGTTACTGCAGAGAACCAGGCTTTGGTTCCCAGCACCTACATGATGGCTCTGAAACCTGGGGAACTCGTAATCTAGAGGATCTGATGCCGCCCCCTTCTGGCCTCCACAGGCACTTGTGTGCACACATGTATACATTGACAAAAAATTAAAAATATTAAAAATAAAGCCTTTAAAATAATATTGATTTTCTTTGGCAACTAAAAGACACATTGCAATCCCTTGCATGGAGATCTATAATGACCTATGCCAATTATATCAAGTTATTAATATGTTACATTAAAAAGAAAGCTATTCTTAAATGTTAATTAAAAGTTAAAAAGAGCTGCATCTAGAAATACAATCGATATCCATGCTTTGTTAAAGATTTCAGTCACCAGACTGGAAAGATGCTTCAGTGTTGAAGAGCACGTGCTGCTTTAAGAAGACCCGGGTTCAATTCTCAGTACCCACATGGTAGCTCACAACCATCTGTAACTCCAGTTCCAGGGGATCCAATGCTCTGTTCTGGCCTCCATGGATACTGGGGATGTGATGCGCAGACATGCATATAGCCAAAACACCCATGCACATAAAGTAATAGCAAAAATCTAATACTTAAGTATTTAAATGAGGACTAGGACTTTCACTTTAAAAAAAAAAAAAAAAAGAAACCTTCAAATCTAGTATTAGATTCTATTCCTGGCAACAAAAAGAAAAAAGGAAAAAGAAAAAAGAAAAAACTCAATTTCTTTTTTCTTTCCTTTAATTGTTAGCTTTGGCGTCTAACTAAAGATGCTTATTTAAAAAAGACCACTTGTACAGAATGACGATGAAGCATTTGTCTGTAGCTATTGCCCTGTGGACTGAAGGAGAGAGATTGCACATTTCCTTTGTAAAACGGAACCAGAGGATGCTCTCTTGTAGGTCAGTTGGGTTATTCCAGCATGATGCTTATAAATCAGACCTGCGTTCTGTGAAATTAATACCATCTGTTTTGTCATGGCCCCTGAACATCTGAAGTTAGGGAAGTCTGATTCAGATAATACAACATATTGTCTCTGTAGCTTATTTTTATGAGGATTGAGTACCAGTATTTTCCCTAAACTTTGTTAAAGGAGACTATTCATCTGTAGGTAAAAGAGGAAATATTCATGAGCACAGGGAATTTAGGGATGGGATGTGGGTGGGTGGGGGGGGCGCATGTCTGCAATTGCAGCATTTGGGAGGCAGAGACAAGAGGATTTTCATGAGTTTAAGGCCAGACAAGTAACTAGGAAGTTTAGGCTAGCCTGGGCTTCAGTATGAGACCCTTTCTGTAAAGCAAAGGAGCCCATGTTTAAACTACAAGGCCTCCATGAACTCAAGCCCCACAGACTCTCAGCATTGAGAGGGGAGGTGAACATGGAGTCTAGCTAAGAAGCTATCTGATAACTTTTGGCATTTTCTGTTTTCTTTAAGTGTGTGATGCCTGATAGGTCCAGTATGCTCCAGTGAAAGGCCACACATGCAAGAGTAGATGGGCAGCAGAAATTGAACTCAATGGGTTTAAAAATCAAGATGAGGACACAAAGTTAGGTCAGTAGGGAAGTGGGGTGGGTCTGAGCAGAGCTGGAGGAAGAAGCTAAATGTCATGGAAGTACATTGTACACAATTTTCTAAGGACTAGTAAAAAAAACAAACAAAAACATTTTCTAGGCTTCTTAAGGATGTGTAAGCATGCCATTCTGCAAATACAATGCCTCATTGTGTTAGTGCTATCGTAATGTATCCATCACTGAGGTCTAGAGTGGCCTAAGACAGGGATGATGAGCTGGAAAGACACCAAACAGAAGATGGGGTTTAGTCAACTTTGAGCTTTCCTGAGGCATGATCATTTTACCTGCATTCTCCAATGGACTCCCAGGGGACACAGTGATATGTGAAAGGCATAACATGTTAGGGAGGGCACCACCTGGCAAGGGAGTTGGGGAGAAGTTTGAAGCCTATGGGGATTGTGCATGTGTGTGGGGTGGAGAATGAGTAAGGTACGTTCAGGAGTCTGAGAGATGCACTGATAGGAGCAAGTGTGCCTGTGTGCTGGAGGATGCCAGAAAGGTGCCTACTCTCTGCCTTCCCATGGTATCATATGATCAACTTGATGACCGCTATAAACAACCTGAGAGTCCTGAGAGTCCCATGACTATTTTCTCTCATCAGCACCCTCGCTCATGAGCAAACTCTGGGTCAGCTTGTCCAAAGCCGAAACCCCTGGCCTCCTGCGGTTGCATTCATTGGTCACACTCGGTCCTCTATATCCACCCGTGGCTTAAGCCATCTGCATTGGACCGTACACATGTGGTAGGCAGCCATCCTTGAGAAGGTTCTACGGGGTGATGAACCTTGAGACTCACAGAATGAAGGACCCACCATCCCTTTTAAAAAATTCATTCTCTGAGAATTCATACTTGTCTACAATATAATTTGATCATGTTTATTCCTTCCCCCTCCAAGGTTTTCCTGACAGCCCTGCCCACATTCCTCCTCCCCTCTCCCCCAACTACATGTCTTCTTTTCAAGATCCACTATGTGCAATCTTTCTGTGCATGAGTGTGGGCTCACTCCCCTGTAATATGGGCAGTCTACTAGGACTATACTCCTGAAGAAGTCCGACTCTCTCCCTGCAAAGCCTTCAAGTGCAAAAGCTCCTTATTAAAGGTGTGGCTCTGTAAGCCCCTCCCCAATCTGCAATAGAATGCTGAATGGTTTGATCCTCTGCAAGTAACCACAGCTGTTGCGAGTTTGTGAGTGTAACAACCAAGTCATATTCAGAGGACGCTGTTTCTGTCCCTCCAAAAGCTATAAATGGGTGCACCATATAACTCGGTCTCTCACTCCTGGACTTACACCCCAATCATTTCTACAGTCCGTTATAGAGATAACCGCTCATCCACATTCTCTGTTGTTCAGTCCACGATAGGCAGGAAATAGAATCAGCGTGATGTCTATCAACAGAATTACACAACGGAATATTATTCAGCTGCAAACAAAAACAAGTCTACCGTTGTAGTCAGGAAGGTGTATGTTCTTTGTTGTTGTTGGATACGAGAGTATGCCATCAATATCTGTCCAAAGTGTGTATGCAGTACCTGCAGGGGGCAAAAGATGGCGACATATCCCCTGGAACTGGAGTTCTAGATGTTTGTGAGCTACCATGTGGGTGCTGGGAACTGAACCCAGCCCCGCTGCAAGAACAAGCAACTATTCTTAACTGCTGAGCCATCTATCTAAGTCCAGAGGGTGTGTCCTCTGATGCAAGGCTGAGAACCTGAACATGACTTCCTCGGAAGTCACCTATGTTACTAAATGGCAGAAATCTTTGCTAGGTTCACACATGAGACAAATCTTCACTGTTCTTTTCTGGAATGCTTTCAGGCCAAACAGAAGAATTTGCAATCCAATCCATGGGTGGTGGGAGCTCTCTTTCTTTGTTATTGTTCTTTTAAGAAGTTTTTATTAGTATATGTGTGCATTGTATATAATGTATATATAATGGTGTGTATATAAATGTATATATAATGTACTCTGTTCATACTTACCGTCCATCATAATATTTTGTTCCTGTCTCTCTCCTTCTGATCTCCAGCTGCTTTCAAACTCATCTTCCTTCTATTTTCATGTCATTGATTTTGGTGACACAATTAATTTAATTAGCCTCTCTTATGGAGTCATGTCTGAGGGCATTAGTTGCAGAGTTGTGGACACCTCATCAGTAACTACACCACTGAACAAAATGTCTCTTCTTCCCCCAGCACTTATTAACCGACTATACATACTCAGGGTGAGGTGAGGCCTTGCGAGTCCCTTTCCCTCTATTATAGTTTGATTTTCTGTTCCTGTGATTAAACTAGCCAAAACCGACTTGAAGAGGACAAGGGTTATTTGGCTCCCACTCCCACAGTCCATCACCAAGGGAAGTCAGGGCAGGAATTCAGGTAGTAACCTGGAGGCTGTTGAAGCAGAAGCCATAGAGGGATGCTGCTTACGGGCTTGCTGCCCATGGCTTGCTAGGCCTGTTCTCTTATAGCATCCAGGATCGCCTGCCCAAGGTGGTACCACCCACACAGGTCCGGGACCTCCCACATCAATCGTTAATCAAGAAAACGCCCCCACAGACTGGCCCACAGAGCAATCATATGGAGGCAATTCTTTCACCATGGTTCTCTCTAACCCAGGTGGCTCTAGTTTGTACCAAGTTGACAAAAACCAACCATCATACCCTCCATGACAGGATGTTAACACGCCCGATCTTATGCAGATCTTAGTCCCAGGTACTGTTGAGTTTGAGAGTGCACAGCTGTGTCATGACTGAACCATAGCATTCCTGACGCTCCCCACTCGCTTTGGCTCTTACTGTCCTACAGGATGAGCAGCACGAAGATGCTGGAGTTCGAGCAGCACGAAGATGCTGGAGTTCCAGCCTTATAGAAGAGCACAAGACAGAAACGGGAGGCTGTGTGATGGGAACCTAGGGAATAGTAAGAAAAGCACAAGTTTGGAGTAAAATAATTTTTTAAGGAGGAATTCATAGTTCTGATTTATATGAGCAAAAATGTGCACACCACACAGTGCCCTTTCTACAATATATATGTATGTATGTACGTATGTGTATACATATATGTATATATTACATATATATATACATATAAGTATGTATACACATATATAGTGTGTGTGTTTGTGCACTGGGGGTGGGGTGGTGGGTGAGTGCACACACACACACACACACACACACACACACACATGTCTCCTCCCAGCATTAGCAACACAAGAGATCTTACCTCCTCTAGGTCTTGTTTGTGTGTGTCAATACATATGCAATCCAAGCCACAGTGTTTGGGTGGCATTTCTGCTTTGGTCTCTAATCAGCGAGGATGCTTCCTGCTGTTTTTGTGGTATTCAGCTCACTCCATAACAGATGAATGCATGTTTACTGTTTAAAGGCACCTGATGTTCACACTGCATATGTAAAGAAACACTTCTGTTTGGTCCCAGGAGTTAGAGCAATGCAGGAGGCTTGTAAAAAGGCTGTTGAGGAATTAGCTTCCCAAATTGCCCCCACCCGGTGTAATGACTCAGGCAGGGATTTACTCCCCAGGTTAGCCATTCACAGTGATGCCTTCTATCTACACAACTTGTTTTATTGATGAAATAGAAAGGACCACTGTGAATGGCTAACCTGGGGAGAAATGCTCAGAGTCTTCTCCAAGACTGTTTATGAATACTCATGCCCTATGCTTTGCTGTCTCTTCTCTTGATGTGTGAGAGTGGAGTATTGTGTGAGTGGTCTCCAGATATACTTTGTTCTCAGCTACAGGGCAAGTTTGAGGTCCAGCCTGGGCTACACAACAACCATGGCTCTCCTCTCTGACTAACAGAGTATATTAGAACATAGAGCATAGGCAGACTTACAATATGATCTTTATTTTACATTGAAAAAATATTGATCGATTTTGTGGGGTGAGGCACGTGTGGCGATCAGAGGATAGCTTAACAGGTGTGGGTTCTCTCTTTCCACCACGTTGATCCTGGAGATGAAACTTAGGACTTCAGGCTTGCCTGAAGATATCTATCTACCTAGTGAGTCATCTCACCAGCCGTGGAGATCTTTTGGAGCACATGGAGTTGGCACACCATTTTTGCTGTGTAACAGCTACCTAGCATGTACTGATTGCCAGCTTTGAGCTCAATCTCTGCAAAACTGAATTAGTGACTAAAGCAGTAATAAATAAATGATGAACAAATAATACTAGACCATTCATTGAGCAGGGCCAGAATCCATGAATCTGACTCTGTACGGTCTGTACATAATGCAGAAGGCATCCATGTGTGTATATGCAGTGCTATCTGCCTCCACTTATCTTCACATGGTGTTGAAGTCTGTCACAAGCAATCACATTCCCCGAGGGCTCATTATCCTAGAGATTCCTGAGCCTCCGACACAGATCAGACCCTGTTATTTCTCCTAGCTTTCAACCATAATACGCACATTGCACCGTGTAAACATCTCAGTACTGGAGAGTCTGAAGCCCCAGTCTGATTGCTCTCAGTTTCATCATATGCACTTGAAAGTAAATTCAAGAGCAATTGAAACAATAGAAGAAAAGTTCCAAGCTTTACAAAGGGATGTGGAGAGCTAGGAGCAATTAGTCTGGGCTTCCACCACATTAGCAGAGAAGAGAAAATGGAAAACCCCTCACCACAGAGGACTCTAAATGCAATGTTGCACTTATACAGATTCTAACAACAGTTCAGTGTTCTTTTGATAATGTGAGGAGAAATACTAGAGAGGTGTTTAGAAAAATAACAAAATATTCCTAAAGTCCAACTACACGTAGAAGTGCTTAAAATACCCCAAATAGTCAGGAAGTGATGAAGGAAAATCCTTCAGGCAGACACAGAGCTGTGTGCCTCAGGCAACAAGTGGCTCATGGGAAGTTGCACATCTAGTCATTGTCTGCTGGGCTCTTAAGCTGGTGCTGTTTTAGGCCCTGTCACATTTGTGGCTGCTGTTCTTGGGTATCAGGGGTTCCCACAAGTCATATGTAAAGAAATGCTTTTGTTTAGTTATTGGAGTTAGAACAATCATGTTGTTCTGTTTTCATTAATGGTGTGGTGAAAACATCCTCAACAAAATTAATGGGGGTTGGGGATGGTATTTGACTCACACTTCCAGGTTTCAGATCATCCTTTTGGGGAAGTCAAAACAGTTGTCACTTCATATTCACAGTCAAGATCAGAGAGAAATAAACACAACTGTGCCATGTGCTTTCTACTTGAGCTCTGTTCACTTTCTTTGTACATAGGTTGGGGCATTGCTTAGGGAATGGTGCCACCCACGGCAGACTGGACTTCCCATACTTAAGATAATCACTCATAAGCCAACATTTATCTAAATAATTGATTTAATACTCTCTTCCCAGGTGATTCCAGGTTATTCTGAATTAATAGTTAAGATTAACCAGCACAGAGATTTTTGTAAGATTGGTGTTTTAGTTAAGATTTTATTGCTGGGAAGAGACACAATGGTCATGGCAACTCTTATAAAGGAAAACTTGTAATTGGGATTGTCTTACAATTTCAGAGATTGTGTTAATTAGGGTTTTACTGCTGTGAACAGACACCATGACCAAGGCAATTCTTAGAAGAACAACATTTAATTGGGGCTAGCTTATAGGTTCAGAGGTTCAGTCCATTATCATCAAGGTGGGAGCATGGCAGCATCCAGGCAGGCATGGTGCAGGAGGAGCTGAGAGTTCCACATCTTCATCTGAAGGCTACTAGAAGACTGGTTCCCACGTGGTTTAGGAGAAGGGCCCGTTGTCCATCCCCACACTGACATACTTCCTCCAATAAGGCCACATCTACTCCAACATGGCCACACCTCCTAATTGTTCCACTCCCTGGGCCAAGCATATTCAAGCCACTACAGAGGTCTAGTCCATTATCATCATGGCAGGGAACGTGGTATCGAATAAGCAGATATGGTTTTGTAGAAGCTGGAACTTCTACATGTTGATCCTCAGGTAGCAAGGAGGAGACTGGAATACACACTGGGTAGAGCTGTAGATCTCAAAGCCCGGCTCCACAATGACATACTTCCTCTAACAAGGCCACACTCACTCCAAAATGCCACACATCCTAATAGTGCCACTCATGGGCCAAGCATTCAAACACATGAGTCTATGGAAGCCAAACCTACTCAAACCACCACGATAGGTGATAATCATTCATCAATCATATAAGGGATTTACTACCCAAGGCTACGCCTCCACAGGGTTAATATTTCTCACTGGCTTGTTCTATCACTGGAGTGAAAGTTCTGTTGCTGTAGTGAAAGCAACTTCTTTAAAAGCATAAAAATCTCTCATTCATCCTTTGAACATTTCTCCAATTACCTAGCGAATGCTCACATGTTCACACTTGGATCTTTTGCCCCTCGTGTTCTAATGTGGGAGGACAAATGTTGGCTTTCATTAATCTTTATCCAACTAATCAGAAGCTCCCTTGGTCCTTGGCTGGCTTTTCTCTGGTCCCCTCAGAAACCAACCCCACCGTTATTTACAACTTTCTAACCCACGTAGGTGTCTTCGCTGTCCTTCAACATGGCAAGCACCTGCACAGACATACACCTGACACCTTCATCAGTCTCTCTATCACCAGCATGTGAGCTTGGGAGATTTTCCCCCGAGTTTTATAACTCAGCTCAGCTCAGCACCTATAGCGGGAGCTCATAGCTCTCACCCTCCTCGTCCTCCCCTCAGTACACATAACAGGACACAAGGCTGGACCTCAGCCGAGGGCTCTGGATGGTCTTCGCCTTGTCTGATTCACATATCCCCCTTGACCACCTCAGACATTGAACCTTAGGTTTCCCCTTCCCCCAACCTTTTTTCAGGTTAAAAAAAAAAATCTGTTTTCAAAGCTTTTCTGAGATTTCTCATTCCACCCAGATACTCTCCAACACCCAACATCTGCTTTGTGAATTTAGTCTGCACTCTGCTGTCTTCTTTGGGGGAGTTTTGTGTGGGCTTTGAATCAATTGTTTTGCTCAGCCTCAGAGAGACATGCCTGGGCTCTTTGCCATTTCTCGGCTCCCGCAGACAAATGTCCCAGCCATGCTGGGCTGTGACAATATCCCTGTCTGTCAAATCTTTGGTAACAGGCAACAGAAATGGCTTGAGTCACATGACCTTTGACCCGTAGGGACTGGGCTGTTTTGCAAAGTATGTTATGGGCAGAACCTTTAATTTACACACTGGTAGTTCATACTTACCTCTGAATTTGAGTTTATAAGGTACCAAACACAATCCTAAGAGACATTGCAACTAGCCGGTCTCCTTTGGTGACCAAGACAGAGCACACCCTCCTCCCCAGGAGGAAAACGAGGTAGAGTTCATAAGGTCCTGCAACAAAAAGGTTCTATAGAGAAGCCAGCTGTTATGTGCACAGGAAATCCCACAGGTCTTGGCCCTTCATCTTGGGTGGGCCCTTCTCACTTTCAAGGGGAAGTCCTGCTGACAGCCCACCTCCTCATCATACCCTTGAGCAGGAAAGACTCCTCCTCGCTCTCAGTTAGCAAACTAAGCCTGCTTCTGTGGTACCACTCCAGGGTCTCGGGATGTTGATGAGTTTCTATGTAATGTTGCCAGGAGAGCACAAAAGGAGTCTGTGGTTCATGCTGGCATCCTGGCTGCAGCAAATGTGAGACTCAGAGTTTGATTTCTTCTGAGGGAAGGTTTTAGGGATGGAGCTTCAGGGAAGTTCCCAAAGTTGATTGACACTCCCAAGTGTTTCCTCTCCCCTCCCCCCCCATAAGTCTCTATCTGTATTCTAAAAGTAACTCTTCAATGTAAGGATGGAAAAACTGATCCTTTAGCTAGCACACTTCCTTACAGTCTAAGGAAGACCCTGGAGTGGTACCACAGAAGCAGGCTTAGTTTGCTAACTGAGAGCGAGGAGGAGTCTTTCCTGCTCAAGGGTATGATGAGGAGGTGGGCTGTCAGCAGGACTTCCCCTTGAAAGTGAGAAGGGCCCACCCAAGATGAAGGGCCAAGACCTGTGGGATTTCCTGTGCACATAACAGCTGGCTTCTCTATAGAACCTTTTTGTTGCAGGACCTTATGAACTCTACCTTCCTTACAGACTGATGCCTCCTGAAGACCTGTAAATCTGTTTCCTTCCATCTTTTCTTCCAGTTCAACCTGGACGCTCATTGTTAACAGAGCTGGAGAAAGAGGGATGTAGTGGGTTGGTCTGCTGCTGCTTGTATTCTAATACTAAATACTGGATCCTCAAGAGGTGGCTGCCACCAGATGAGCGAGCAGATCCTCACGTACTCAGAGTGATGCCCATGCGAACCTTCTTCCCAATTTAACTAGTCAATAAAAGGCTAGAGCCTGTGATTGGGCAGTAGAGGGAGAAGGTGGGACTGGAGGTGCAAGTGAGGAGGTTACAGGTAAAGAGAGAGGGAGAGGAAACAAAGGAGAAAGAAGCTGCCGTGGGCCAGAAATGCATATCCAGGAGAAACCGCAAGTAATAAGGGACCTGTAGCTGGGAAATAAGTTAGTATAGCCCTAGATCGGCCCAATCTAGGTTTATGGCTTGCAAGGAAAACACCTAGATTGTATGTCTTTTATATGGGCTTGTTAGGACCACAAATTCTTACTACAGAGGGAAATCATAGTACCCCCATAGACTGGATTCTCTGGAGCTGGAGTTACAGGCAGTTGTTAGCCACCGGACATGAGTACTAAGAGTCAAACTCGGGTCCTCTGTAAGAGCATCAAGCACTGTCAATCACTTAACCATCTCCCCAGCCCTTAGAATAAGCCTTTTTAAAAGACATAAATAAATAATAAATTGTGGCAGAGCAACTCACAGGTGTGGCGTACTTCCAACACCAAAGCTGACAGTGGCATTGGGCGAAATCCTTAGGGTGTCCTAGAGGTAGAGCCCCAGCTGAAGTCCAAAGATGAGGAGGCACTTGCCAGGACTGGATAGATGAGTGTGAGCTCTTCACTGTTGGGAATCCAGACACAGATATACGGTGTGACATAGTTTGTTCGCTGAAATGGCTGACCTGGTGATTCACACATTCCTCACTGAGATGTCGGTAGTTTTTCCTCTTCACATGCAACAATTAGAGATAATTTGAAAAATGTTATATATCTAACTTAGCATTAAGATTATATACTTCCCCCCCCCTCCAAGAACCTTCCTTCCAAGAAGGAGCAAATTACACAGTTCCCTTTCCAATGCGGTAAGTTGAAAATGTCAGCATGCTGATTGAACCCTGTGGTATAACTGTCAGATCTTCAAAGTACAGATGGGACAGTTTCTAATGTCAAAGCAGCCCATGGTGGCCCTCTTTGAAAAAGAAAAAATGAACATAGGAGCCTGCTGGCAGGCCACAGCTATACAGAGATGGACAATCCAGGATCTGCTTTGAGTCTACACTCAGCACACCCTTCTGACATCAGATTCTCCGTCTGGCTGAGAGTCTTGAAGTCTGATAATATACTGTAGAAGTTAGGTCTGGTTCTTCTCCCAGCCCCATGCTCCCAGAAATAAGAATCATAATCAAAATATATTTAATATATTTATAAATACCTTGGCCATATAACTAGGCTCTTCTTTGACTAGATCACAACTTAAATCAACCCACGTATTCTGATCTACATTCTGCCACGTGGTTGATAACCTGGGCTCAGATACCTTGTGTCCATCTACTCACATCTTCCTGGGCAAATCTCCTGTGCCTCACGTTATCCCAGAATTCTTTCTGCCTCCCAGATGTCTCGCTTTCTATTCTACCCTTTCCTATGGGCCTTAGATTTTTTTAACTGTCAGGTAATGCATCCATACAATACACAAGAGAGTCTCTACAATATACAGCTATAGTTGTTACTTTCTGTTGGCTGTGATAAACCAAAAACAACTTCTGGGAGAGTTTATTTTGTCTTATGGTTCTACAGGGAGAAACAATAGGGGTGGGGATAATGTGACATGAAATAAGGAGATCACACTTTCTCCTCATGAAGAAAACAGAGAGAAGGACGGAGAGAGGGAGAGAGGGGAGAGACAGAGAGAGAGAGGACAGGAAGTAGGGTAGGGGAATAGACCCTTAAGAGCCCACCTCTTCCTCCAGCAACTTCCTCCAGCAAGACTCCATCTGCTAAAGGTTCCAATAACCTCCCTCAAACAGCGCCACCCAGTGAGAACTAAGTGTTAAAGCACACAAGCCTGCAGGGGGTGGGGGGACGCTTCTCATTCAAACCACCACAGAGTCTTCCTCCCTCACACTGTGCTTTGCATCTTGAATCTGTTGTAAGATTCCCACTTGAGCCCTGTGAGCTCACCCATCATAATCCTCTAACTTATTTCTGGTAAGAGAAGTAGACGGAACCTAGTATTCCCAATCTGGAGTTCGTTGTTTATAACCTAGGAGGACTAAAACCTTATTTTTTCATATAGTAATTTGCTGCCACAAAGATTCATTTGTTCTTTTACTTTAGGTTCCTTCCTGATATACACATGTCTGTCTATATTGTGTGACCTTCCCTCCCTTATCCTCATGATGGTCCCTCTGTGCCATATTGTTTGCCTGTGTTGACCTGTGATATAGTGAGTCCCTCCCTCTTCACTCCGTTTTCTAATCAACTGTTATCACACCTCGGTTTGTGCATATAACTCTTTAATCACACTGTATAAATTGTTTTTTTCTAATGTACTAGAATTTTGTATAGGAGATGTTGGATGCATTGGTGGGGAGAGGAAGGGAGACAAAAAGAAAAAAAGGAAGGAGGTAGATATGATAACATGATAGACGATAAATAGGTGGAAGCTGAGGAGATGTGTAGATAGGTATTAGAAAGATGATAGATAGGTGATAGATAAGATGAATAAACGAATAGATAAGTATATGGTAGGTAGATAAATGGCAGACGGACAGGTGTATGGAAGAATAGATCAATTGATAGATAGGTTGATAGATGATAGGTAGATTACAGATAGACAGACAGGCGTATGGACGAATAGATTGATTGATTGATTGATTGATAGGTTGATAGATGATAGATAATAGAGAGACAGGTATATGGATGAATAGATAGAGAGAGAGAGAGAGAGAGAGTTAGGTTGATAGATGATAGATGACAGACAGACAGGTATGTGGATGAATAGATAGATAGATAGATAGATAGATAGATAGATAGATAGATAGATAGAT
>JADRCD010212962.1:0-22948 GCA_019843815.1 Montemys delectorum
CGGGGGTGCAGCTCAGTGGGCAGTGCTTACCTCACATGTGAGCCTCTCTCTGGGTCCAATCCCCAGAACTACAAAGTGGGGCGGGGGTGGGGGGAGGGGATCTGGAAGAAAACTAGTTTAATTTCAGGAAACGTGGAATTTTCTATCAAGTCCCAGAATAAAATCTTCCTTTGTTCACAAGTAGTACATGCGGAAGTAGAACTCCTACTTTTAAATAAATCCTGTCCTCAAGGTGGACTTCAAACATATGTGGACAGTAGATTGGTACCATGAGAGTGTAAGCACCTCAACATCTGTCCTCCTCACTCACTCACTGCTCCACTCCAGTGGTACTAGGCAAGGGGCACCTCTCTCTGTTTTCTGGAGACATCTTTGCTTGTCACATTTGACCTCTAGGGGCAGAAGTCCTGGGTACTGTTTAGTACCTCCACAGCAAAAGCTTGCCAAGCCTGCTGTCAGCAGTGCAGGTGCTGAGGAGTCCTGGCAGTCACACCTAGCCACTCATTTCTTTTCCCTCTGAGGTAAAATTCTGAAATGTACAATACTTTAAAACATGTATGAATTAACATGTTAATGATTCTTTTTTCATTTATTATTATTACTATTATTAATTAATTAATTAATTAATTAATTTGGGAGGGGTTCGAGACAGGGTTTCTCTGTGTAGCCCTGGTTGTTCTGGAACTTCCTCTATAGTCCAGGCTGGCCTTGAACTCAGAGGTCCTCCTTCCTCTGACTGTCAAGTGCTATGAGTAAAGGTGTGCGCCACCACAGTCTAGCTTCCTAATATAATTCTTAACTGTAATTTTGACAAGTTTCAAAAAACTTTTGAGATAGCATCTTGCATATCCCAAGCTGCTCAGATTCAGTACTTAGCCAGGGACGATCTTGAACTCTGAGTCTCCTGTCTCTACCTCTAACACCTAGAATTTTAAGAATTTGCTACTGTGCATGAATTATCATTTTTAAAATATATTTTATCAGTTCAATAATTACCCTATTTATTCTTTAAAGTTTAAATTTTTACTATTAGATGAATAATACATTCTATCATTGTTTGGACAAGGCATTTATTTATTTATTTATTTATTTATTTATTTAGACAGGGTCTCATTATATATCTCTGGCTGGCCCAGAACTCACCATACAGTCTAGGCCAACCTTGAACTTACAGAGATCTGTCTGCCTCTGATTCTCTAGCGCTGGAACTAAAGGTATGTGCCACCATGCCTGGCCTCTTTATGGAAAAATATCTATTTCTTTTATGTGTACATGTGTACACATGTACCAGGTACACACAGGAACCCACAGAGCTAAGAAGAGACATCTGATTCCCTGAATCTGGAGTGACAGATGGTTGTGAACTGCAGTGTGGGTACTGGGAACTGAACCTGGGTTCTCTGAAAGAGCAGACAGTGCTCTTAACTACTGAACTATCTCTCCAGCCCCTTTCTCCTTTAATGAAGAAACCTTGCTATCTAAGGGCTACATAGAAGTGATGTGCCTGAGAACAACTCTCTCACTTTCTCATTCTTGATAACAGAGATGTCTGTACTTTCAAATTAGCTTTAATGTCAGGCATGGTGGTGCACTTGGGAGGCAGGCATAAGCAAATGAATTTCTGTGAGTCTGAGGCTAGCCATGGTTATACAGTAAGAGCCTGCCTCAACAACAACAACAACAACAACAACAACAACAACAACAACAACAACAACAAGTTCCTGCCTTCCCCCAAATGCTTTAAAAGATGGTTTTTAAAAGAGTTTAAAAGCCAGTATGATAAAAATGTAGTATATTTTAATACATAAAGTGAGATACTATTGAGCCTTAAGAGGAAAGACTTTCTGATGACATTAGGCTAGGTGAAAAGAGCACAAAAGACCACTGCTGTCTCCTTGCACTTATGTGAAGAGTGTCAGACTCAGAGACAGACAGAGCTACGGTGGGAGCAGTGGTTAGATGGGGGCAGAGGTTCACTTTAGAGATGATCATCATGACAGATCCTCAGCAACGTCTATACTTAATGCCAGTGAGCTCCACGCTGGAAGACAGCACGTTTTATGTCATGTGCAATTTCAAAATGTTCTACTGGAACATATCCAGAAAGATTCTTTTTTATGGTGCTAAGCATGGAACCCCAGCTCTTACATACACTAAGCATGCACTTTATCACTAAGCCATATTCCCATCGTCTCGATATGCTGTATAAGGATAACACAAAGTAAACTGGGCATAGTGGTATCCATGCTTATCATTCCAGCGTGCAGCAGGCTGAGGCAGGAGGTTTGTGGATTTATTTGAAGGCATTTATTTGTAACAATGGGTTACACTGTAGGGCACTGTCTCAAAACCAAAACCAAATAAATAAAGATAATGCATGAAAGAAAAAGTAACTTGACAAACATGGGGTTTTAGAGCAGTGTGGAAGGTCTAGAAAGCCCTTTGGAGAGCGCCTGTTTCAATGCTTTATTGAAGTAGGACAGTAAGCATGGAGCAGACGGGCTTGATGTGGGAACGAAGGGGCCATCAACAGCAGAGCGAGGGCTGGATTGTGTGTCTTTCCAACATCACACTGTGCTGTTTTCTCTAGGGTAAGTTTAAGCAAATGGATTTTATTTCTGCTGTGTTCAGTCATAGATGACCTCTGTTGTAAGACTAATTAATGACCCTGCAAACCCCACAAGGTCCTCTGGAAATCACAAACCAGCAAGGAACATTACAATACAGGAACGGTTCAATTCCATGTGCCCTTGTAACTGCTCAAGAGGACTCTGGGGCCTGAAGATAAATAACTTGCTGTATGTACTAATCAAGGTGAGAATAAGGAACAGCAAGGGCTCCTTTCTTACCTCTCACATCTGTATTCAAGCCTAACGTCGACTCAGCAGATATCTAGCACCTTTCAGAAGAAGGGGCACAGCTGTAGCCTTGAACTACAGGGTTAGTTAAAGCTTGAGTCAGGGCCATGGTGCAAGACAGTGTGTCAGAATGTGTTTCTACCCACAAGCATCTCTCTATTAACTTTCTTTCAAAAATTGATTTTATTATACTATGTGTGTATATGGGAGGTGGGGAAGGGAGGGAGGCTGAGACAGAAGGGATGAGTGAGGCAGCTTACCCGATCAAGTCCTCTAGAAGAGCAACAACTACTCTTACCTGCTGGGACATCTCTCCAGCCCCTTTATTAATTTCTTGATTCCTTGGACCCTACTGCCTAAGTGAACAGACCTCTAGCTACATCATGACTTGTATTTCAGAGTTCAGATGCCAGGGCTAACCTTACACAGATAACCTGGGAACTTACTGAAGGGCCACACTGCCCTTGGTTCTGCCTCAAAGCCTCCACAAGTGGGTGTGTGGATAGCTACTTCTTACTGCTCGTTGCCTTTGCATGGGGTATGAGAAATGAGACTCAGCTATAGAAGATGGGCTTCTCACTGACATCTAAAAGCAGACGTGAATACTGGCCAAACGTCCTGCTCCTGAGATAGCATCCCGGAGTCTGATTTGATTCTGCTCATATTCTGTTCTTTTCTGTTATTTGAGACAGGGTCATATTACACAGCCCACACTGGCCTTGAATTTACAACTCTCCTGCATTTGCTTCCTGAATATGCTGTGTGGCAGGTATGCCCCTGCCTTCCTCCAGCTGCCATTGCTTTATATAAGAGAAAATTTGAGGAAAACAGTCATGATATAGGACTTCTGTGACAACATCAAAACTCCCATGGCTGTTAGACACTACACCAGCCTCCAGAGGCCTGAGCAAGGCTACAAAAGCACAGAACTGTTCCCATGAGTCAGCTTTGGATTCCAGGGGCTTGGTCAGGTCTGCAGACAGAAATGTAACTGAGAGCTCTACGGCTGCTCCCAGACACAGATCTTAATCACTCCATATCCTCTCAGATGGCGCACTGTAATGAGACGAACAGAGTGAGTGCCTGGTAAACATTCACTAAGGAAACTGGAGCTGGCATGTGAGGGCACTGCTCTGCTGCTTCCGATGGAGAGAATGAGCATTGTGCTCCGGACATGCCAGGGTCAGGGTTTCAGAAAACCGACTGCTGCAGTCAAGCCCAGCCGGTGTCTGAATCGCACAGCCTCCCAGGGAGTTTTCCAAGACAACATTTTTGACGAGGGCTGGAGCTGGTCAGGCAGACAGCGGAGGGCAAGCTCTGACTAGAAGTCTTTATGCAGGCTGCATGTGGATAGGTGTCAGGGCAGACAAGCAATGGAACAGAAACAAGGTCATGTCCGGGTCTTCGGAAGTTTACAGTGAGCAGGGCTGGTGTTTAATGAGGGCTGGCTACATGACAGCCATGCGTCTTACTTATAGACACTGGCTCTTTCTTTCTTCCTTTCTTTCTTCCTTTCTTTCTTCCTTTCTTTCTTCCTTTCTCTCTCTCTCTCTCTCTCTCTCTCTCTCTCTTTCTTTCTTTTTACTAATTTTGTTTTATTTTATTCTGAGACAAGATCTAGCTGTATAGCCTAGGTTGGCCTCAAACTTACAATCCCCCAGTTTCCCCGAGGGCTGGGATTACTGGTGTATGCCACCACACACGGCTGTTTAGTTTAACTGTCATGGCTACTTGGTGAGGTGGTAGTAAGCACTCCTATTTCAGAGACAGGAACCAAAGGTCCTGTAAAGTACCTAGGCACAAACAGATGCAATGTTGCAGGTGCAGGGTCCAGCCTCTGCTCATGTCACTCCAGAGCTCAGAGCCTGAGTGCTCACAGTGGCCTGCACTTGCTAACAGAAGGGACAAAGTCATTCCGCACTTAGATTCAGGAAACTCTGCTATCCACAGATGTTGCTATCTGCCTTTGACACTTAATGAGTGACTACAAGGTACATCCAGTGCATGCTTAACTAGCAATCCTCCTGATCCAGGGAAGGGGTCTGGGGGCTGGGGCAGGGGCTGTCAACACAGCCAAGGAGTCACAAAGACAGGGCACTGAGCTGGGAAAGAGTTGAGCCTCTACTTCATTGCTTTGTTTGGTACCAGGCAGGATCTATGGAAATGAATTACACAATCTTCTTACATGGAGCCTAAGTGTTCACAGATAGAGTTGTTCTTGATTTGCCTGTGAACAGTTTACACTTTCAGTGGTATTTTCAGATATTGGAGTAATAAATATTTTTTGTACCTGTGTGTGTGTGTGCGTGCATGCCATGTGTGTGCAGTGCCTATGAAAGACAGAAGAGGGTATCAGATGTCCCAGAACTGGAGGTACAGGTGCTATGAACTCCCCAGGGTAGGTTTTGGAACCCGAATCCATGTTTTCTGCAACAGTAGGAAGTGTTGTTGAACTATCTCTCTAGTCCTGTATTCTTGAATTTTTATGTAAGTGCTTTTTATAGGGATCAAACTAAGACCACACCCTTGCATAATGTGCTAATTAGTTTTTGTCAACTTGTCACAAACTAGGCTTACCCAAGTAGAGGGAACCTCAACTGAGGAACCGCCTCCATCAGACTGGCCTGTGGCATGCCTGTGGGGAACTTTCTTGATTAACAATTGGTGTGAGAGGACCCAGACCAAGCCCATTGTGGGCAGTGCCATTCCTAGCCTGGTGGTCCTGGGTTCCATATGGGTTCCATAAGGAAGAGATGACACTGAGCAAGCCATGGAGAGCAAGCCAGTAAGCAGCTTCCTCCCTGGCCTCTGTTTCCGCTCCTATCTCAGCTCCCCTTGATGATGAACTGTGACCTGTGTGAAAATAAACCACTTCTTCCTCTAGTTGACTTTGGTCAGCATTCATCATGGAGCAATTTCCCAAATCCCTGTTTTTATTTTTAAAATCACTCAAAGTGTTCCCTGAACTCAAACTGCCCAAATTTCAGATAGTCTGAACAGGTGGGAGACAAACACAAAGTGGTTTTGCTGTAATTGATGAACTCAGTTCATCAGTGTTCAGGTGACATGAACCAAGTCTTTTTGTTTAAGCCAGGGTCTCACTATATATTGTACATTGGCCTTGGATTCGAAATCATTCTGTCTCAGTCTCTTATGTGCTGGGGTCAGGGTGTGTGCCATCATACTTCAGCAGAGAATTCAGATGGGAAGAAAGGAGCCTGTGAAGGAGCTCCCCGGGGAGGTGAGCTCAGGCTCCCCCTGCTTGATTTCTTCTGTGGGCTCTGCCCAGCCACACCCAGGGCCTCGGCTATACTGAGAACACCCTTCAGCAACAGCCCTCAAAGAAACCTGAATCTTCACTCCTCATGCCCCAGGACAGTTTCTCCAACCTTGTTCTGTACACTTGATGAGGATGTGCTTATCTAATGGATCTGAGACCAGACCAGTCTGGGCTACAATATGGGAACCTATCTCAAAAGGCAAAATAAAGAAGCAAAAGGAGCCGCCAAGTGACCACCGCTCCCTACACCAGGGAGACCAGTCTCGGTCTCTTCAGACTCTCTCCCGAGAATGTGTGCTGGATCTACAACAAAGGCTGAAGGCGAGGGTCCCACACAAGGAAGTTTGCCTTACCTGCTCTGCTCCCACCATGCTGATGGGCTTACACTTGAAGAGGTGGGTGATGAATTTGGGAATGAATGAACTGTGGATAAAAAGTGACAAGTTAGGCTTACTCTCTTTCTAGTAAAGCATGCAGAAACTTGTTAAGACTCTACTCCCTTTCACGAGAAAGCCAAGAATCAAGGTGGACACTCATATCCCCTACCCCACCACTCACGGCCTTCTCTTTCCTTCTAGTTTTAGCTCCAGATTTGTTTAGGGAAGAATGGCCTTGATGTTCTGGGGAAAGCTCATCCCTTAAATCTTAAGCTATGGTGTTTGTGGTACTGGGGATGGAACCTGGGTCCGTCATGGCAGGCAAGTACTCTACCACTGAGCCACACTCCAGTCCTAGTGAGGGCAATTCTACTGAGCTTCAGTCAGTCCCAATGGTGACTGTTTTAGGTCCTGAGAGGGAATTACTCTATGCCAGTCTAATCACCTGCGGGAAGCACCTCGAGGCAAGGCTGTTGGGAGACTC
Organism: Montemys delectorum; assembly: GCA_019843815.1. Lineage (NCBI taxonomy): Eukaryota > Metazoa > Chordata > Mammalia > Rodentia > Muridae > Montemys > Montemys delectorum. The sequence continues at coordinate 7,000 of JADRCD010212962.1, forward strand.
GCACTTGTTGTCTAGGGCACTGAGTCTATATAACTGAGATATATAATTCACACCTATGCTTGTCTTTCTCCTACCATTCTGAGGGTGTGGCCAGTCTCAAAGACAGCAGACTAGACCAGGTCTCAATGAAACCACTGAAACCCTAAAGCAATCACATTCTCTGTCTTTAAAAAAAATTATGTATTTGTATTTTAGTGTATATGTCTGTGTGTGCATGTAAACATGTGTGCATGTGCCATGGAGGCTGGAAGGGAGCACTGAGACCCTTGGAGCTGGAGTTACAGGCTATTGTGAGCTGTTCTTTTTTGTTTGTTTGTTTGTTTGTTTTGGTTTTTTGGTTTTTTGAGATAGGGTTTCTCTGTGTAGCCCTGGCTGTCCTGGAACTCACTCTGCAGACCAGGCTGGCCTCGAACTCAGAAATCCACCTGCCTCTGCCTCCCAAGTGCTGGGATTAAAGGCGTGCCCCCCCCCCCCCCCCCCCCCCCCCCCCCCCCCCCGGGGTGAGGGGGGGCCCCCCCCCCCCCCCCCCCGCCCGGCCCGGCTTATTGTGAGCTGTTCTATGTGAGTACTGAGAACCAGGGCACCTCTGAAGGAAAAGCTCGTGCTCTTAATCACTAAGCTATCTCTTCCTAAACCAACCACTCTTAAGTCTGTCCTCTAGGCTTGAGGTTATGTGAAAAATTTAAAATCCATCTTGTGCTAGGTGTGGTGGCATACACCTTTAATCCCAGCACTCAGGAGACAGGTAGATCTCTTGTGAGTTCAAGGTCAGCCTCGTCTACATGAGTTCTAGGACATCCAGAGCTACACAGTGCAATGATGTCTCAAAAAACAAAACAAAATAAAACAACAACAACAACAAAAAACAATACAATAAAAATACATGTTGCCATTCAAGTCCATTTGAGTACAGTAGCTGAAAATACCCCAATAGTAGCAAGAGTGAACTACAGAGGCAGTTAAGGTATCTTAAAGCAAAAACAAAAATAAGTGCTAAGGTGGTAATTTTCTTACCAGAAACAACAACAACAACAACAACAACAACAAAAATCACATGATTTTCTAACAACCTGCTGAGCACTAAGGGACAACCTGGATCACGTGGGCTGATAATGCTGGCTAGGGTGAAGGACAGGAAAAACCCAGCAAGTCGGGAAAGGTTTTTGAAAAAGCTTCAAGGCCTGAGTCAAGAAGGCAGCGTTGTGCTGATGTAGTTCAAAAGCTGTGAAAGACAAATGTGCATAACTAGGCAAGATCCAGAGTAAGCTGACCAGGAGGTGCCTGAGACCTAGGCCCACAGAGGAAGCATGAAAAGGGGCAGGGTTTACACAGCAGCTGGCTGCTACCTGTCTCCTCCCTCTTGCACGCTGGGTCTTCCCCCTTCAATTTCAACCACATCTTTTCCTGCACACTATAATCACTGACTGCTAAAGACTTCCAGGAGAACTTCACAGAGGCATACTAGCTTAGTAGGTGAGAGAAGTCATTTATGATCCAAACTAGTTTCAACCAGGAGTGACCTTGGTAAGTCATTAGGAAAGGGTGCTATTGGGGCCAGTATAGCCACAGATGGGCCAGCAATTGTGGAGCAGGAAAGGAGGCAATGGGAAAAGGACTTGAAGTCCAGTGGTCAGATCCAGGTGTGGGCCTGCTGCTCTAGAGGAGGTGTGAACAAGAGGCTGTCTGGAAGGAGTTCTTAGAACTTAACCTGAGCCAAACAAGTAATGGGAGGCTGATTTTGGAACTCATCACATGTGCCTGTATAGCTTGTAATGAAAGCTACTTCACACTAGAGTATGCTGTGGCTGGCCCTTGAACTTGCCCTAACTAGTCTATAGTGGGTGGGCTGGGGAAACATGGAGATAATACAGACACATGTCTTTGGAGAAAAAAATCCCAGCAAAGTGATGTGTCATTGTCAAGGGCCACCAGGATGGAAGTGGTGGCTACTGCTCTGGGCTGAGATTTTATAACGATGGGAAGGTACCAAGAGTTAAAGCACAAAACTTTCTAGGTCCTCAGTTAAACTATTCCAGATGTGGGTGATGGGCACCCTATTCCCAGATCACTCAGAGTGAGCTTAGTACTAAAATTAAAAGGTGATGAGAGAATGTGAAGTTGACACTTGGATAGGCCGAGCAACGGACTCCTTATTCACTTTAACCTTAGCTCAATCGGACCCCTGGGTGCCTACAATGGAGATTTTGAGTCACAGTAAATTTTTACAGAGACACTTGTAGCAGTGGTTACAAGGAATGTCACATGTGATTTATCAGCAATGCTTTTAGTACACATTAATGAGCATCCAGAGAGAAAAGGGAATGTCAGCTCCTGGTCCATCTGTGGCCTGCAAACATAAACGCTCCCTGAGGAGCCAGCCCAAGCCTTCCTGATGAGGTTGAAACTAAAGTTAACTTTACAGCTACTCTGTCATTGTTGTTCCTTGGGGGTTTATTTATGTCAGATGGGGAAAATCTAATTGAATACAAACCGGGAGAGATCTGGAGAAAAGAGAAACTCAGAATCCTGAGTCACCAGTTGGGACCTGGACGAAAACAATCCAAATACGGTAGCTTGGACAGCACTGACCTTCCTGGAGCAACCTGCCAAACTGTGCATCTGATAATTGGTCAGAGGAGACACTGGCCCTCATCACGGCCTGGCCTCTTGGGAAACAGTGCCGGAGCCAGATGCTGACTGGCAAAGAACCAAACTACTTCCTTGCTTCAAAATTCAAGGCCGAAATAGCCACACATGAGGACATGACAGGAAGGCAGGCAACTCGGTGCTTGCTCCCAGTCCGAATTTCTAGTATTTCCCCTGGACATAAGGATATTCAGAAGTAGATGGTTTCTGGCCACTGTAACAAGTCCTGTGGTGGAGGGGGAGGAAGTAAAGGCGCAAAGGTTCAACTGATGGGCCCAACCCCTGAGAAGCTTATAATCCAGTCAGAGACAAAATGCACACATGAATTACTGAAAACTAAAAGTCTGGGCAAGGAGTGGTCTCATGGACAAAATTCAGAAGAACAAGACACCCCAAGTCATTTCTGTTGGCTCTGCCATGGCTGATGACTGCTGCTACAAGCATGCACATGACCTGAAGTGATCCATTTGCTTTTACCATTATAGCCCTTTGGGGCACAGAAGAATATTAGTTCTCCTGGAGGTCCCAGAATGAGCCCCACCAGAAGATGGGACACCTGGATTTGTGAGCCTGCTGGGAGGCTGAGCACAGCAGTAAAATGACTTTATTGAGTATGTCACCAGACCCATTAACGATCTATCCCAACTTAGAGAGAGATGCCTGGAGAGTGATCTTGGGGTCAACCACAGGTTTGTACCCTGTCACGGGCATCTCTGTGCTGCTGCTTGGTTCTCCTGGGAGACTGAAATAGAAAGAGTATCAAGAAAGCAGAACAACTCAGGACTTACTTTGCAAATTTAATGCAGAACTGTGTGAAGTATTTCCGTGTGGAAGCCAGGTTGTCACGGATGATGGGGACGTTCTGCTTAATGTGAAGAATAACAGAAGTGACATAAGGACTCTGGTCACCAACATGCTCCACGTTCTGCCATGGCATCTGAAACAGACAGGACAGAGCCAAGCTTGAGAGCCCCTGAAGGGGACCAGGGCTACTTGTTAATGGGAAAGGGGAGTTGGGGGATGGAAACTAGGTCACTACTTGGTGTCACAGGGATTGGCATCGTCTGACACAGAGGCTGCTTTTCAGTAAAAATAAGCAAGCCACACACCAGTGGCATGGAGTGCAGGCTCCATTCCTCCTGCATTGCCCCCATTAACGCTTCAGGGAGCCATCCCACCTAAGCAGACATCATGTAATGGGTGCTCACCACATCACTAAGCAGAGGAATGGGAATGTCTAAGCCTATCGACCTCTTTTCATAGGGGTCACATGTCAGACATCCTGCATATCAGATATTCATATTATGATTCACAACAGTAGCACAATTTACAGTTATAAAGTAGCAACAAAAATAACTTTATGGTTGGGGGTCCCCACAACATGAGGAACTGTATTAAAATGTTAGCATTAGGAACATTGAGAGCCACTGCCATAGAGGGACAGCTCCATCAGGGACTGAAGACCAGGGAGGATGTTTATTTGCAGGCAGCCTGGGAGACTGGGGAGATTTAGGAGCTAGACTAAATGTGGTGAAACCCAGAACAAACTACAAGAGAATTCACTTACAGACCCTTTTCCAAGGAAACTGGAAAGGGTTTGGGATTTTATTATTGTTTTTTTGAGACAGGATCTTGCTTTGTAGTCTAGGCTGGGTTGGCTACTATATAGCCCAGGTGAGCCTTAAACTTACAGCAATTTTAGCCAGGCAGTGGTGGCGCACGCCTTTAATCCTAGCACTTGGGAGGCAGAGGCAGGTGGATTTCTGAGTTCAAGGCTAGCCTGGTCTACAGAGTGAGTTCCAGGACAGCCAGGGCTATACAAAGAAACCCTGTCTCAACCCCCTGCCCCCCCAAAAAAACCAAAAAAATAACAACAAAAAAAACTTACAGCAATTTTGCTGTCTTAGCCCCCTAAGTGCTAGGATGAGAGGGATGAGCCACCACACCTGGCTACAAAGCAACTTTCCCCAGACCCCCCCCCCCCCACACACACACACAAAAGTACACTGCATATTTTCTCATCAGGGATGATGTGATCTTTGACTGGTTAAGAACAAAAATGAGGCTGAGGGTGGTGGCATGTACCTTTAATCTTAGCACTTGGGAGGCAGAAACAGGGGAGTCTCTATGAATTGGAGACCAGCCTGGTCTATATAGCTAGTTCCTATAGAAACTACTACTACTACTACTACTACTTCTACTACTACTACTTACTATTCCTATTCCTCCTCCTCCTCCTCCTCCTCCTCCTCCTCCCCCCCCTCCCCCCCCCCCACCCACACACACACACACACACACACACACACACACACACCGTCCTAAACAAAATAAAACAAAATAATAACCAAAACAAAACTCCTAAAACAAACTCTTTTATTTTTATTTTTTTTGGTTTTTCGAGACAGGGTTTCTCTGTGTAGCCCTGGCTGTCCTGGAACTCACTCTGTAGACCAGGCTAGCCTTGAACTCAGAAATCCACCTGCCTCTGCCTCCCAAGTGCTAGGATTAAAGGCGTGCGCCACCATTGCCTGGTCAAAACAAACTCTTAAGCCAAACATAGCCCTTAGGTTCCAGTCAGATGGGAGGTCAGCAACCCTAAAGCCTTGACATCTCTGGCAGGGAAAAACTTCTCTGGTTCTCTTCAAGAGCAACAAGTTCTCTTACTCTCTGAGCCAGCTCACTCTCCCACCCTCCCTCCCCCCCTTCATGAAAAGCCTCTTGCAAAGTTTCAAATTAGGTTTTGAAGCTGGGTGTGGTGGTGCATGCCTGTGATCGCCAGCATTTGTAGGTTTGTAGGCTGAAGGAGGTTGGTAAGCTTGAAGCCAGCTGGGACCATATACAACATTCTCTCTCTAATAAAACAAACAAATACAACCCATGTAAACCAAGACAGGCTCCAGACAGAAATAAGCAAGATGCCTGTACTGGCTGGTTTTGTGTGTCAACTTGACCCAGGCTGGAGTTATCACAGAGAAGGGAGCTTCAGTTGGGGAAGTGCCTCCATGAGATCCAACTGTGGGGCATTTTCTCAATTAGAGATCAAAGGGGTAGGGCCCCTTGTGGGTGGTGCCATCCCTGGGCTGGGAGTCTTGTGTTCTATAAGAGAGCAGGCTGAGCAAGCCAGGGGAAGCAAGCCAGTAAGGAACATCTCTCCATGGCCTCTGATCAGCTCCTGCTTCCTGACCTGCTTGAGTTCCAGTCCTGACTTCCTCTGGTGATCAACAGCAATGTGGAAGTAAGCTGAATAAACCCTTTCCTCCCCAACTTGCTTCTTGGTCATGATGTTTGTGCAAGAATAGAAATCCTGACTAAGACAATGCCTTAGCACTTGCTGCCAACACTGTTGTCCTGAGTTTGATACCTGGGACCCACATGGTGGAAAGAGAAAAAACCTGACTATTGTAAGATGTCCTCTGACCTCCACATATGTACCATGGCACGCATGTACGTACATACAAAATAAATACTTTTTTAAAAAAAAAAAATTCTCTAAAAAAGGGCAATTTTATTTGAAAGAAAAAGGAAATTTATATTTATGGATCTGCTCATTGATTGATTGGGACAGAGCCACACTGTGTTGTCCAGGCTGATCTTATGACTTCAGAGCTTGAGAGCTCTTCTCACCTCAGTCTCTCCAGGAGCTACAACTACAGGCTTGTTTGGCAGTAAAAGAAAAAAAAAAAAAAAACTGGGGAAACAATAGAAACAATGGAGAAACCATTAAAGTTCCAACAGGAGCTGCCCATACAATGAACACTTTGACTGGGTGTAATGTTTTCCTCATTATCTGTTACCTTATTCAAGAAGCATTTCTTAAACCTCATTTAAAGAGCGGATCCTTCCAAACAATGATTCCCAGTGAACTCACAGGGTGAGGCCCAAACTGACAGGTGTTAGAGCAACCCTTCACCTTCCTCTCCCCAGCTCTGCAGCAAGGCTTGGAACATGATGATCTGGGCAAAGGCAAAAACCAGGGAACTGGGCAGAGCTTCGTGCCCCACTGCCAATCAACAAATACATGACTAGTGCCTACCAAGTTGGCAGCACTGGATAGTTCATGATCTCAATGCAGTTTATAAACAATTATTTAAACGCGCCAGCCCCTCACTACAGAAGATGGGCTTGAAGGGAAGTGTGACATGCTCTGTTATAAAGCAACTCTGATGCAAGGCAGATTGCGGCTGGGTTGCTTTAAGTTCTTGCTAGTTAGCTGAATGCACATGTGTTGTATATGTGAACTTTTAAGTTTTAGCCAGGTATGGCCAACCTGAAAGAAGCGCTAGTAGGCACTCATGATTTCAAACTTTATAGTCAGCTTAGTGAAGGAAATAATTTAAAGTACTGGCAAACAGTGAAAACTGACATTGCGCTCTCTCTCTCTCTCTCTCTCTCTCTCTCTCTCTCTCTCTCTCTCTCTGTGTGTGTGTGTGTGTGTGTGTATGCATGTGCACATGTTCACATGTGTGTAAATGTGTGAGTGAAGGCCAGAGGTCAACCCTGGGTACTGTTTCTCAGGAGTCTACTTTGTTTGAGACAGAGTCCTCTCATTAGTTAGAGTGGCTGGCCAAGTCCCAACGGTCTGTCTGTCTCTACTTCCCCAGTGCCACAACCCCTGGCATTTTACTTGGGAGCTTGGGATCAGGCACATGACAATCACCTTGCTGATTGAGTTATCTCCCTAGTCCCCAATTTTACTTTTTTGTGTTGAGAATGGAACCCATGGCCTCTGTGCTCTACCTTGAACTTCAATCCTGCCTTTGTTTCCTAAGCTCATGCTTTTTGGTGTGTTTAGACAGGGTCTTGCTCTGTAGCCCTGCCTGGCCTGCTACTCACTATATAGTCCAGGCTGGCTTTGAACTTATGGTATTCTTCTGCATTAGCCTCCCAAGTGCTGGGATTACTAGTATACACCACCATACCCAGCCATTAGCCCATTTCTATTACTTAAAACAAATATACAAAGTACAATGAGCAGTGCTTGTGTCCAGACACCACTCCAGTTGGCTGGATGTCCTTGGCTACCCTAGATGATTACAGGATTAGGTTGTTATTTATTTATTTTTGGACACAAGGTCTTACCATGTAGCCTTAGTTGGCCTGGAACTCAGAGAGCTGCCTGTCTTCCAAGTGCTGGGATTAAAGGCCAGAACTACTACGCCTGGACTTAGGTTGTAACCTAAATTGTCAAAAAGCTGGATATGGTAATACATGAAGGAGGACGACCATAAATTCAAAGGTACCACCTTGGCTTACACATCAAGACTCTATCCCCCAAAACAAAACAACAAACAAACAAGGCAGCAGCACAAATGTGCATGTGTGTATGTGTGACCTCCCAGGTATGTATATGTGTCCTCCATGTATATGTGTGTAAAGATCCATGTGCTCCCATGGGTGATGCCTTGCCTGGTGTCATTTCACTTACTAGCTGAGTATGATATCATTTAGTTCTGACAGTCTTATAGAACAGGAGACTCAAGTGACACAGTAGAGACAGGCCAGGCTATATAAAGCCAAACACTACATTGGCATGCTTTTTGGATAACTGTGAGAAAGAGAAAAAACGGACTGAGGAAAGCACCCCCACTTCATTGGGTTGGTTCAAGGTAAGCCTGCTGTCCCTGGGAGCAGCTGGTGGGTGCACACGGCTGCCAGACAAATCTTTCGGCAAAAGGCACAAATGGTGCAGGTACTAGAATGGGCACAGCAAAAAATAAGACTCTGGCCCTTCCAGATAAATTCTGGCATTCAGCATTTAAAAGTTACCCCTTTATACCTAGAGTTTTCCTTTTGTTTGTTTGGGGGCGGGGTGGACTGGGATTATATAGTACCACCTGGTACTATATAAGTAACAAAAACTAGCTCATAAAAACTTGTACATCAGATGCAGTACTGACAGAAAGAGCAGGTAAGAAAATAAAGTAAGCAATGACCAAAGTATCCAGAACTTGTGTTTAATCAGAGGTGACATTGTGGAGCCCAGCCTATCTGTGGAATTCTGCTTTTGTTGTCCACTTTCCATGGCAGGCTAGGAGATCCTCACGTTCCCACAGAGAACTCACGGCAGACCTTGCCTTTCCTCATCTGCAAGAGACTCTGAAAGCAGCCCCCGACAACCTGAAAACTGAATTCCCTGGCCTCAAGTTAGAGAGATAGAGAGAACAGTCTCAGATGTTTGGACTCTGTCTGGCAGCTGGGATCCAACGCTCTGGTCTGGGCTTCTGAGCCAGGGGCGCCAAGCCCTGGACTTCATGCGTGTGCGCACACACACACACACACACACACACACACACACACACACACACACGCAGTTGTGCCTGGGTCACTCACTGCTACGAGCATCTGTATTATTAATATGTACCTTCTGCATGCATAGCACTTGGTCAGGAAACACAGAGGCTAGACTGTTTATAATCAGCTGCTATGTTCTCAGCACTGGGTCCAACACTGTCACATGAACTCACTGCTTATGATGGTATTACTATGCTTCACAAGTGGGAAGACAAGCTTCAGGATGGGGTGACCTGTCTAGTGAGGCTTAACCAGTCAGCTGGCAGAGCTGAGCTCCAGATGCTGGCTTGTCCCACCCCAAAGCCCACCATCTTTCCACTTTACTATGTTACTTCTTAAAAAACTTATCCTCAATGCACCTGAAGGTAGCTGGGGGACTTAGGCACAGTGAAATCAACTTCTGCACTAGGGGTGGAGACTCGTCGATGACTGGGGAGAGGTGCAGGTGTGCAGGAGGAAGAACTGATGGCTCATGGCACCTGTCCTCAGAGATAACACTCCCAGGGGAAGACAAGATGATCTAGGGTGAAAAGTGAAGCACAAAAGGCTTTAAGGGAATATGCAACTACATGTGCATCTATCCCATCAATGGGGAGGGATTTTTAGTTTTGTCTTTTTTTTTTTTTTTTTTCAGGTAAGGGATCACGTAGCTCAGGCTCATACTCTCTATGGAGTTGAGGATGATTCTGATCCTGCATTCCTGATCCTTCTGCTTCCACATCCCAAGTGCTGGCACACACCTCCAAGTGGTGCCACCACACCAGACTGGGCCGTGGCGGTGGCTGTCTAGAACTTTTCATGGGTTTTGGTGTAAGCAGTACTAGTACTAGAACTCAGGGTCTCACACATGCTAAACAACCACTCAACTACTCAGCTATATCCCCAGCCCTTCTGCAGGATCGAAACAGGGTCTCACTGTGTAGTCCAGCTGGTTTGTAACTTGCTATGTAGACCAAGTTGGCCTGGAACTCATAGAGATCCACCCACTCCTGTCTCCAAAATGCTGGGATTAAAAGTACTTGCCACCACTTATATGTCTGTTTATTGTGTATGTACGAGTGTTTGAGTGTGTCACCGCATATGCATAGAGGTTGGAGGACAACTTGCAGGAACTAATTCTCACTTTCTACTATGTGAGTCCCAACTTCATTCCTCAGGTTTGGCAGCAATAACCTTTACCTGCTAGAACATCTTGCTATTTATTTATTTAAAAACATTTCAGCATAAAAGAAAAAAAAATATGATTATTGGAGTTTCATGTGATTACTGTTTTCTTTTAAATATCTAGGGGCTGGAGAGTGGCTTGGCAGTTAAGAGCACACATTCAAAATATTTGAAAGATTAAGAGGAAGATAAAGATTGGAAAGTAATTTGTAATTGAGAGGTAGTATAGGCACTGGGGTATCTTAAGGGAGAGAGAAACAAATGCTCTGGCTAAGATAAGAAATGGTAACTAAAGCAATGTCAAGATAGAACAAAGATGGAGGACCTACAGCAACTGACTGCAAAGATTGCTACAGTGTGCTCAGAACACAAACAGGGTAGCACTGGCCCGAGCACAGCCTACCTGAGTCTGAGAAAAGCCATGCACCTGTGCTAAGCTGCTTCTTCCTCTCTTCTCCCCAACCATCCCCCATCCCCTTTCTCTCCCTCCCTCCCTGTCTTTCTCTTCCCTTTCTCAATTATTTCTTTTAAGATGCACTTACTTTGTGTGTATGAGTGTGCTGTCTGCACACATGTATGTGCACTATGTGTGTGCCTGGTGCCCAGGAGCCAGAGTTACAGGAGGTTGTAAACTCTCAGTAGGATGCTAGAAACTGAACCCAGGTCCTCTGCAAGATCAGTAAGTGCTTTTGACTGCTGGGCCACCATTCCAGCCCCTCTTCTGATTTTGACAAAAGTATTAAGGCCATCCAATAAGGGAAAACTGCCTTTTTAGCACTCAGGATGGGAAAGTTGGATGTGTACACTCAGATGCAGTGAATCCTCATTTCACACCATAAACAAAATTAACTCTAAGTGGATTAAAGACTTAAACATAAGAGCTGAACTTATAAAAATCTCTGAAAAATACCAAGGATTTGCTTCATCACTAGGTAATCTACTCTTGTTATGACACCAGGAGCAAAGAATAAGAATAAAGCTTATCTGTTAGACTTCAGTAATATAAGAAGACATCATGTAGGAAATGAAAATTCAATCCACAGCATGGGATAATACGATTGCTACAAGCTCTAAAAGAACTTTCATCGCTCTTGGAGACTGAGGCAGCAGCACAGAAAGATTGAGACCAGCCTGAGCTACAGAGCAAGACTTAGTCTCAAAAGCCACACACGCGCACACACATACGCATAAATAAATAAATAAATAAATAAATGAATAAATGGAGGAAGAGATGATGATGACCTTTTACAACTCTACAATAGAAAGTCAAGTTTACAACACCTGAATGGTAAGGGTTCAGCCAACATTTCCTTAAAGAGGACAGGCAGACGGCCAACAAGCATGTCAAGGGATGCCTCCCGGCACTTTATCTTAGTCACCAGAGAAGAGGAATGAGGCCACAAGGAGATAATCCTCATACCTGTAGGGATGGCCACACTTTTAATACATGCAAAGTAAGTATTAGTGGAGATGTGGAAAGTTTAGACTCCTCAACTGTGCTGATGGGAATGTCAAATGACAGATATGATAAACCATGAGACAGTGCCTGGAATTGTACATGGAAGTTACCACGAGATCCAGCAGTTCCTCTCCTAGGTGTGCACTGAAGAAAACTGAGAACATACACTCACACAGAAGTTCACAGCACTGTTCCTACGAGCTGGAAACAGTGAATTATCACTCAGTCATTAAAGGAATGGACTAGAGGCTGGGTGGGTAGTTTAATGGTACAGCCATGCTTGTTATCAGCAAGGTCCTGGATCCAACCCCTAGTATTGTTTTAAAAATGGGATGTGTCCAGGTATGGTGGTGCACATCTTTAATCATAGTGCTTGGGAGGCAGAGGCAGGTGGATCTCTTGTGTGTTTGAGAGCAGCCTGGTTTACATAGTAAGTTCCAGGTCAGCCAGCATTTCACAGTAAGACCCTATCTGAAAACAAAAACAAACAAAACCCATAAAAACACAGAAAAATAAGGAATGTGCAGTACCGACACATGGCATTTCATGAATGAACTTTGAAAATACTATAAAATGTAGGAAGTCTAGCAGGATAGGTAATCTATACAGAAAGAAAGTAGACTAATAGCTGTCAGGGAGCAGGGCATGCTGGGACAGCTGCTGAGAGGTGTGCATGTGGGCAGTGGCCACTGAGAAGTTGGGGCTTCCTTCTAGGGTCATAAAGATACCCTGGAATAAGACAGTCCTGGTGGTCCTGTGGTCTCATATGTTTACTAAATTCTCTTAATTTGGACACTTTAAGGGGTGACATATGCTCTGGGATTTGTTTTGGTTAGTTTGTCAACTTAAATCCAGGTTTCTGCCCTGACTCCCCTCAGTGACAGAGTAAGACCTAAGATCTATAAGCCTTTTCCTTCCCAAGTTGCTTTTGGTCATGGTGCTTTATCATAGCAATAGAAACCCTAACTAAGACAGGAATTAAGCTCAACTTTTTAAAGGAGAGATAGATACTGGAGCCCACTCTTGAAAAGGCTGTGCTTTCTGGGTAGAGAGCAGCTCAAGGAAATTCTAAGTAGAAAGGTCAGAGAAAGGGAGGGCTGCACACCACCAGAAAGCAGTGCATACTTAGTGGCTCCAAGCTGGCTTGAGCTGGGGTACAGGGTATTTGGACAGGAGCAGTACAAACCACACCAACAAGGTGTCCAAGGTATTGACAGGAAATATGGCAACTTCTTAATTCTTCCTAAGGCAGTGAAAGAGATTGGCGATTTTGACAAACTGACTTTACTAACTCTGAAAACTGCAGCTTCCTGCAGTCCTGTTTGAACAGCCTCCTCATCACCATCACAAATTCCTTCAGGAGAAATGGACCATGTCCTATCTGTCTCTGGTTTCTCAGATGCTGACTTTTTGATTCTGCTTTTCTCTTATGGTCTCAATTTCCCCTCGCTCACACCACAAATCTGCACACTCCACTCACATCTCCTACCTCCACCTACTAGATGGAGCACCTGGGGACAATGCCTATGCCTTTCCCAGGCTTGCAACCCCCAGCATTGTGCTAGACAGAATCCAGCAGCAAACAACGATGGAATCAGAGACAGAAATAGTCACCATCACAAGGATTGAAAAAAAAAAAAATCCTAGAAGAAACTCCTTGAAACTGAAGGCAGGGCTCATGCTGAGTCAGTTGGTGAGCACTGCCATGTTTACTTTAGTCACATGGATCTCATTTTGCTAGAGCTCCAGAAGACTCAGACAAACAGGAATGGCCTTCCAACTGCTATGTTCCCAAACCTATGGTTTTCCTATGATATAAACATAAGACTCTGGAGGTATGGTTGATATTTGCTGGGGTGCATCTGGGGAGATATGGCTGGCAAGGAAGAGGAACTCGAGGGAAGTCTGCCTAATGAACTGACAGTTCATATAAGCAACACCTGGAGTGTTAAACCCACTCCATGTGTTATTTTACAGAAAGAGAGAGAAAAAAAGATTCCACTCTTCCTTCGGTCAGCGTGAAAATCTTTTGGCAGCTGCGCTCCAGGCTGCAGTGTGGCAGTTCAGGAGACGGCAGCTGGAATGGATCATACTCAGGATGCACAGAAGGTTTGCCAGCAGTGAGGGAATAAACCAGAGCCTAGGAAACGGATCCGCACAGCTCCACTCCACAGACCAACCTCAAACTGCCTGCCTACAGTGTGTGGCTGAGGATTCCGGCCGGGCACAGGATTTGTCTTGAGAACAGCAGCTGCTTCTCAACTTCCTACTTCACTCCTTAAACCCCAAAGCCAAAGTTTTGGTTTTAATCCTATTTTTGTTAAATAGTTATAATCTACTATAAAACCAAACTCAGACCAAATGTCTGCTTCCTGAGGCGTGGTGTTCCTCTTGTCAAGAGCGGGGAACCTGGGCTTTCTGAGTGCTAGACTGGCACCACCAGGCACTCAATTGCTGTCCACTTGCACAGCTCTGAGAGGCCACCAGTCAGATGAATTTCACACAGAGAGATGGGTCTGCACAGGTTGTGCAGTGCTCTCCAAAGGAAAACCGGAAAAGTTTAAGTCTGTCTGATCCAGTGTCAGGTCCCTCCCACAGCCTTCTGTCATAACTTCTGCCTACTTTCCCCCAGACAAGTCATTCTTCCAAAACCTGGAAGAGTATTCCAAGAGTCCAGGACTAGATAGGTGTTGGCAAGCTTTATCTGGACAGGGTCAACTAGACGATGGTTTTGCTTTGTGGGCTATAAGGTCTCTGCTATAACCACTAGTTTCTACAGCTACAGCAACAGTCATGGACAGTGCTTAAGTGAATGAACATAGCTATGTTCCTCTAAGACTTACAGGAACAAGTGGTAAGCCACATTTGGCTGCAGGCTATGGTTTCTTTCTTTCTTTCTTTCTGTCTGTCTGTCTGTCTGTCTGTCTGTCTGTCTTTCTTTCTTTCTTTCTTTCTTTCTTTCTATTTTTTTTTCCTTTTGTGTTTTTTTTCGAGACAGGGTTTTTCTGTATAGCCCTGGCTGTCCTGGAACTCAGTCTGTAGACCAGGCTGGCCTCGAACTCAGAAATCCACCTGCCTCTGCCTCCCAAGTACTGGGATTAAAGGTGTGCGCCACCACCGCCCGGCAGGCTATGGTTTCTTAACCCACCATTTTACAAGGCTTTGTTGGGTTTAAAAGTCAACAAAGAATTGCCTACTTTCTACCTAATCAATAAACATGAAGTCTTCAATATGGTCTAAACACTTAAGGAATACTTTTCTTCTTTTTTGAGACAGAGCCTTCCTATGTAGCACAGGCTAGCCCTGAACTTGTAATCTTCTTGCCTCAGCTTCTAAATCCTGAGATCACAGGCATGACTCACCACATTCCTCAGGAATTTACAGTGTTTGGGGAAGAAAGAGCAGCATATGGTAAGTGTCAAAAGGGCCATAGAGGTCTGAGGGCTGAGGGCACATGAAAACCAGAGTGCACAAACTCATGAAAGTATTCCGCACTGACAGCAAAGCTCAGGAAGAGCTGGGACCTCTCAGCGGGCAGGGTGTCTGGAGTCACTGCTCCAACAACCGCTCACCTGGCAGGAGCACTGGCAGGTTTCAGCAGGAGCCAGATGTTGACCCAGAACCCATCTCCTTTAGACTCACTCCCACCCCACAAAAGGACCAGCAACCACTATAGGTGCCAGGTAAGCCCAGGGAACTCTGGGGCAGCAGGGGCGGGGGAGTCTCTCCAGGGCCCTCTCAGCTGATACAAAGCAGGGTCAGAACAAAAAAGGCTGTGGGAAGGCATGTCAATCACTGGTAGGAGGCCAGCTCCTAAAACCTTACCTTGCTCATGGCAATCAGGGCAGGGTCACAGGCTGCATCCAGATCCTGAACCAACAGCTGGATGCTGCTGGAAATGACACTGCAAAGAAACAAACTGCTGTGGTCATTGCTCCAAAAAGTGGTGGGATGCTAGACATGCCCCCTCATAGTTGTTTTTGAAATGTGTGCAAAATTTTAAAATTTTATTTCTTCATGAAATCTTAGGTTTTAATCACTAATAATGGAGCAGCAGCTGGCTCTTCATATCCTGTTTTATTTGGATATGTCTCACCCAGTAAGAGCCCAAACTTCTATGGCTATCCTATAACTACCAACCCCAGATCTCTTTTTGAGTTCTTCTTCAAAAGCATCCATATTAAAAACTTGTTTTAAGGGCTGGTGAGATGGCTCAGCTGGTAAGAGCACTGACTGCTCTTCTGAAGGTCGTGAGTTCAAATCCCAGCAACCACATGGTGGCTTACAACCACCCGTAATGAAATCTGACACCCTCTTCTGGTGTGTCTGAAGACAGCTACAGTGTACTCATTTATAATAATAAACAAATCTTTATTTAAAAAAAAAAAA
>JADRCD010212963.1:0-20356 GCA_019843815.1 Montemys delectorum
TATAGTATCAACCTGATGGCAGATCAAGGATAGTATGCAAAGGGATATAGGCAAGAAGCTTTTATTGGTCATGGTCATAACATTTAATGAAAACCTGACCTTAGTACATTTTCAATGTTAAATATTGCAACTAATGAAATAATATTTAAATGTACAATTTAATGCATGTTCAATTTAGTACAACCATTATATCTTTAAAATATCATGACCTTTTCTAAGAATAGTTTACAATTACCAATCAACTCACACTTAAATAAGTATAAGAATAACAGAAAATGTGAAAACCCGACTTTATCTTTTTATTTCAATAAGAGCTTCATTTAGTCATTTTCTGAAATGCATACAGACCCCATCAAAACTCATTGAAGGCAATTTAAAATACAACCATACTATGACAGACACGAAAGCGCATGCTAACAATGTTCAGTTTACATACTTTCAGGTGAGAGAACACTGTACAATGCACTGGAATACAGCAAACAAAATTCTAAGGACGCATTTTTTGTGTAAACATTGACACTCATCTGTTCTGAGTAATCAAGTATACATTGCCACAGACCTTGTAAGCTTAATATTCTAGTATATATGACTTTCATGTGTTAAAGAGATTCACTTATTAGAAAATTATATTCATTGAATTGTAGCTAAAACATTAGGCATTTTTCTTTATTCTTGTATTTTCAATTGAAATTTAAATACTTCTGAAGATAAGTTTTACTATGTTTTAATAAAGTATTTATTATTTCCGATTTCTATAACCAGTGGATTCTCAATTTCATTGCCTCCTCTGTCTTTGGCTTCATAATGAGTAGAGTCTCTTGTAATACATGTTTAATTGCTTCTGACTATATCTTTCATACAACTTATTTTCTTTTTAATGCAGAGGTCTTGCCTTTCAGATCTTAGAGGCAATAGAGCTTTTATCAATAGAATAATGGGGGGTTACATAAGGCCTTCCTACCACTGTTCAGATTCTATTCAAATTAAATAGCTCTCCCACAGGCAGTTAATATGCCTGCTGAAGTGTTACCAGTCACAGCTTTAGCACAGAGCCTTTCTTTTCAGGTCTCAGAACACCCTGTAGTGAAAGTGTTGATGTAGAAAAGAAAAACTTGTTTCAGTTCAAAGAAAAATATTTAATTCATATAGAATTCTTTTTCCTGTAGTTGAGTGACAGATTGTAGGAAACATCAATTAGAAGTCAAAGAATTAAATAGTATTCGCAGTTGTTTCACTGTCTGATTGCATTAGGTTAGGGGAAGTCACCAGAAAAATTATGTGTCATTATCCACAAGTACAAATAGAAAATATTTCCCCACAAATGAGGAAAGAAAATCAGAAAGAGTTAAATCTTTATTAAATGTATATTTCAATAAGGTAAGAGATAGTTCACTAAACTTCAAAGTTTAGAGAAATTATATAAACAATATTATCTTTATTCACTTTATTGATAGTTTTTGATCTAGGAGTTGTGTTGGAAACACATATATCTGAATAAATTTATAATCTTACCCCCTCTGAATGTTTATAAGGAGAGAAAATCTAACAAGGATATCACAAGAAAGGTAAAAATTGACAAGAACCCAGATTGCTTCAGAATAAAGCTAATTGAGGCTCAAAGAGTTGAAGTGTGTCATTTAAGAAAGCTGGGATTGGAAGGTCACTCAGAGCTAAGAGCGTTTCTGTTAGATACCATGGTCACACATTTGTCAAGGTAGTTTGAGTGTGTGCCTTGTCTTCTTCATTGTTCTTGGATTCTTCATTACCAATATTTCAGAGGATGACTTGACAGATTTTCTGTGTCATAGGTCATCCTTGGATAAACTGAAAACCTGACTGATTTTTGTCTTGGTTCAAAAACACTGCTAGAAAGAAAATAGTAGTATAAATATGATTCCAATGCTTGGTTAAATAAGAGTGATGTAATATTCTTTGAAAGATATAGCTTAATATATAATCTGAAATTTAATTTTGAGAAAAATCTAGATTTACATCTGGTTTAGTAAATAGATATGACCTTCATTTAAATATAAGAAAATAAAGAATGCTACAAACTATGCAGAATGACCAAGAAATATGGCTTCTAGGATACTCAGATATTTAATAAGTATGCCCTCCACTGCAAATATAGATCAAAGATGACCTCCTTTGAGAAACTTATTTTCAAATCTTCTTCCTGCCATCAGTGTTTCCTTACCATAAGGAGTGCCAGTTCCCTTTTATAGCCACACTCTGATTTGCATTTTTCTAGTATGTGTAAACTACTTCATAATTCCTGCTTCCTCTTACATTGGGACTACAGAGAATACTAGGGTTCAGCAAAATATAAGCTAAAAAGTATCAGTGGTGAAAATATTATCAAATTTATGATTTTTTATTATTACATTTAGGTGGCAAGGGCAAGAACTAAAATGATGTAGATGTAGAAAAAAAATTGCACTCAAAAATTGCAGTGTCTAAAATTGAGTTCATCTAAGAGTTTAGAAATTATATTATAGAAATGTATAGTTAAGGAGCTCTGGATGATTGAGGACCAGAGCAATTACGAGAGTGGTAATGATCTGTGTGAACTGTGTTGTTATACAGTATAGGCTTCATTCAGAAAAAAAAAAAAGTGTATATTAGTAGCTACAAGCAGTAAAAAATAGGTGAGGAAACTGTGGTTGAAATGAGAGGGGAAAATACATATAAATAAAATAGTACTGAGTAAGAAAATGTAGAATGAAGAAATAATAGGCAAAGATTGATGTAAAGTAAGAATTAAAACTTTCAAATTTAGCTAGAGATACTACAAGCTACCTATGTTACTTGGGCCATCTAGAGAAGTAGCATAAATACAACATATTTATTGTTTAGGAAGTTGCTCATGAGATCTTGGATGTTATTTAGTTAAAAGTGTGTGGTAGGTACAAACTAGCTTGAGATCCAGGATAACCCAAGAGAGAAACCCACTCTGAATTCTGGCTGCTTGTAATTTGGGAAGAATAACAGAGCCAATACACTTAAAGAGATGAGAACTTCCTTCTTTTGTTTTCTTTTCTGGCCTTCAACCTATCGCAGCAGACTCTACCACATTACAGAGAACAATAGTTTGTACTTGAACTTCTCTAAGTGTTACTGTCATCAGGAGTCATCCTCCCAATTTCCCACCATGACTGGTAATGACGGCACCTCAGTGAGCTTCAGGCATGACATGTCCTTCACAGTTTCCTTATTTAGCATCATCTTTCATGTACCTTAAGTCCCAGTTAGCATATGATATGCAATCTCATCACCAGCAAGTAAGGGAATTCTTACAAGGTAAATTTACTATTGCTTATGAAAATTGGGTTATTTATACGTTTATTTTAAAATGGAAAGATTGTCTTGGAGTATTCAGATGAGTCCAAAGGAATGTCAACCACCTTTGGTAATAAAAGGCAAGGTGAGCTGATGGGCATATGCTGGATGTTTTGATGCAAAAGATGTCGACATTTCTTTGCTTGCCTTGGGTATCAAAATGGACCATCAAAGAAAGTTTGTAGTCAGTCTTTGGAAGATGTAAGAAGCAAGTAAATGCGGTCTTTCCTAGAGCCTCCAGGAAAGAGAAAATCCCTGCTGATACTTTCATTTTGTCCCATTGAAGATGGCATTAGAAGTCTTTCTTTGAAACCTATAAGATACAAAGGTTTTGTGGAGTGGAATGATGGCTTAGATATTACAGTCCTTGCTGAACAAGAAAGAGGACCTGAGTTTATAACCCTAGTGCAATGCAAAAAAGCAAGGCATATTCACAGATATTTGTAAGTAAACCTAGCATGAGGAAGGACCGGTCAATCACCATGGCTTGCTTGTTATGCCAGAGTCTCCAATCTATGAATACAAAGTTCAGTGAAATACCCTGTCTCAGAAGAAATGGAAATGAATGACCAAAGAAGACATCTGACATCAATTTCTACCCGGTATATATGTACACATTCATGCTCATACATGTGCAACGTAGTTTAGAAGGTACACACACCACACACAAAATGGTTTATGGTTTTTGTTGTTTTGTTTTTTGTTTTTTTTTGTTTTTTTGTTTTTTTTGTTTTGTAACTTAAGGCAACAGCAACAGGAATGTCATAGATACTTCCAATACAAAAAAGAATACATACATATCAGGATATTGTTTACACATCGCTAGAGAACCCACCTGGGTTATTTAGGTTTATAAAATACCTCAACAGTAACTTCTTGGTAAAAACGATACAAAACATACATTCTCCATTCTGTATTTTTATACATTAATGTATTATTCAACACCATGTTCCTTTTGGATGGTATAAGACAAGAATATATTCTTCCCGCTTGGCTGTAACTTTCTAGTCATTAACCAGTCTAGAATTTCCTAAATCCTTCTCTCTCCACTTTTCGGGGATGCACGCAGGTCCTTGGACCTGACAGTTGATCTCTGGGAAGGCACAATGGTTCTGCCCCAGGTTGACTTGAATGTTCTGTGATCCCACAGGCCTCCTCAGGAAGGGAAACCGAGCTGTGAGAATGATGATGGAGCTCAAGGGACAGAGTGCAGCTCACCTCTGCTGGCTGTGTGCCATGTGAATCTGGCAGGTAGGGGGACTGGGGCAGAAAGGTCTAACCTAGATGTTTCTGGGGCCCTGGAGACCTCCTTGGGAAGGCAGGCAATGGAACTCAGGGGACAACCTGGAGCTCACCTCTGCTGGCTGTGTTCCAGGTGGACCCAGCAGTCTGTCTCCTCCACTTAATGACCTCTTATTGCTGCTATAGTGCTCTATGTCTTACATTGGATATCTCAGAAAGAATATTCAATAGAAACTTCTTTTCCTTCTTATATAACTTAATGCTATGTCCTCTAGGTTTGCCCATATCACTACTAATAATGCTTTGTACGTTTTGCAACTTGAATAGAATTTAACTGAGTATATATGTAATGTTTTCTCAACTCATTCACTACACATTATACAACACATTAATTCAGTTTTTAGTGGTTGTGAAGAATTCCACAATCACCATGAGAGGGTTCTTTGGTGTACTGATATTATTTCTTTGGAGTATTGCTCTCTTATATAAGTAGCTAACATACGGTTCTTGTTTTCTTTGATATAAGACAATTTGCCTTTAATAAAAGGCATTTGCCAATTCTGCCCTGATTTCCTATGGGGGGAAAAACTAGCATCAAATCTAACATTTAAATGACTATGTCTTTCAATGTGCAGGATGCGTAAATATGAAGTAACAATTATTCATATATACTATTATACATATTAATGACTATTTCAACTCATAGTATTTTAACAAGATAATAAAATATATTTTTTTCCTCATTTGGATGTGTGCTATTCAAACTTTCTTTTGAAGGAATCAAAAGCAGATCCTGAAAAAACAGTAGTATTTGATATGGATTTAATCCAGACAATGGAGAAGAGAGAAAGCTCTAAATGGCCTCTTAAAATCCTCTTAGTTTTTTATACGCCTTATTATAAATCTTTGTGCTATAGACTTCTCAAGGTGATTTTGTTTAGCATCAAAAGTGATGATTAAGAACTTTTTGCGGGATACAGTTAAATGTTCTTTATTTAAGAAAAGTACTCACACATGTATTATGTATTATATGGATGTTTTGGAATTTAATATTCTATCTTGGTTCTGGAAGTTATTAATTTAATTTCTATTATACCTGGGAATTGTCCACTGCTTCAGAAAATATATAAAAACTTACAGTGCAATCTATTGATGTATTACTAGTCTTGTGGTTGTGACAGCTTGTCATATGCTTTGTAGAGAAAGTCATTAGCCAAATGGAAATTTAGGTCAGCTTACATTTCTGAATGATATTTAGAAGATCACTAAAATTATTGAAAATATGCTTCACATTTCACCATGCAAACATCACACTCTATTTCTTATTAATTTATTTACAGTCATGTCCCGATGTTACCACTGAAGATCAGTCATTTATGCAGGTTTACTCTCCATTTAAAAATATTTACTATTTACCTCATTATACTTTTATGGTTTGTACTATACATTAGCTACTCTTTCTACTCAAGGTATATGTCTCTGGTCGATTTTCTTTCAGCAGCTAGAATGGCCCTTGTGATATATTGGGGTAGCAGAAGGAGATGCCAAACTGTAACTTTAAATTGCACATTCCACAGTACATTCTGAAAACTGAATATAAATATGTATAGAATTATTGTATTCACTAATATAATATATATATGTATATACATATATAAAATTTAAATGCATGTCCTTTAGAGTTGGTGAAATATAGAGGCAATAAAATATTGTCATCTAAGTAGATTAGATGATATGAAAATTTACCAAGAAGCTGATTATTAATTAATTAAGGTTTATCATTATATCAAATGAGTTTAAATAAGCTAGAATATATATATGTATATATATATAAATATATGCATGTACTCTACAAATACATATGCAAAGGACTAACTACATAGAAAATGGGTGCTTATTACTTTTCTTGGCATTCCCCTTATAAAGAGGAGTGATATTCATGTCTGTATGCCAGGGAAGCCAGATTACCCTACAGTAGCACCAAGGTATCCAGAGAGCAAAGGATATTAGGCAGAAATTAAAAATGAAAGCATAGATAGGTTAGTTAAGGGAAAAGAAAAATAGATTAATAAGCTTTTAAGAAACTTTTTGAGGATCTAAGAGTTGGGTCAATGGTTAAGATCTCATACTGCCTTTTCAGAACTCCTGTTCTACAAGAATGTGGATTCCATGGAGAAATGGACTTATATATGTCCAGTGACATTGTGTTGGAGAAAACCAATTTTCCCTTTTCTAGTGGGAGTCAATTGCAAATAGCTTCTTGCCTAGGAGAGGGATTCCATGCCCACTTTCCACTTTCAGTACTGGAACCCCACTTTGTTTGAACATATGCTGGTCTTGTATGTGTTTGTTGCTACAGTCTTGAAGAGTTCATATGACATGCCCTCTTGTATCTCTGGAAGATGCTAGATTTGGGGAGTAAATTTTTACCTCTTTTTCTTACAATCTTTCCTCCTCTTCTTCTGCACATATCCCTCAACCTTGAGAGGAACAATTTGACAAAAATTTTATCCAATGCCGGAGAGTCACACTCTCTTGATATGTTCCAGTTATGGGTCTCTTTGCTAATTCTTTTTACTGCAAGAAGATTCCCTGATGTCATTCAAGCTAGGCACTATTCATATGCTATTGTATAGCAGTGGACTATTAGAAGTCATTTTATTGCTTTAGCGGGATAAGAGTGGGAGATTTTCCGTTAGGTCTGTGACTTATCTAATCCTGAGTTTGGGTCCACTTTAACAGTGTCTAGTATACATTCCTTCTCATGGAATGGCCCTTAATTCCAATAAAAGGCAGTTTATTATTTCAATAAAATTTACGCCACTAATGCACAAATATTGCAGACAGCTCACTAAATCTGTAAATGTAGAATTTTGTAGATGCAGAATATAACTGTGTCATATTGATAATTATACTTCTCTGGTATCACTCAGAGTACATTTAAGCACCATGAATGATTGGTCATTAGGAGTAAAACTTCTAGCAGGCAACAGCTTAACTTCTCTATGTTCAATGACTAAAATAAGTGTTGGCATCAGGAATACTTCCTTAGATGCAGGCTGTGGAGAGCAACCAATAGTCTTGCAAATAGCTTATAATGTTTGAAAGGTTCCATTAGATTTCTGTAGCCCACAACCTAATAAGATGAAACACATTCCTGTCACTGGAGGTATTATATAGTCGCATAAGATGTCTAATTGGGGTACTGTCTGTTCTATTATTTGATAAATCCAAGTATATTTTATTCAGAAATGTGTATGTTTTAGAAGCTTCCAAAATTTTAGGTTTCCATATTTCTTTTCAAATGGCCATTAGTGTTTCTTTGTTCCTCCCAGTATTCCCCCCTTTAACCTTCCGTCTCCCTACCTACATTGTATTCAAGTTTCCCCTTTATCTCTTCAGAAGACTGTATTCTGTCTCCCTTTCCTTGGGACAACCTTTTCTTCCATCTGGTCTCTTACTATGTACCTAACCTCTGTAGTTATTTGGACTGTAACAAACACATCAAAATTTAAAAAGCTGACATTCAAATGTATAAAATATAAAAATTTGTTTTTTTATAACTGTCCATTTATCCACACATTTCCTAATTTTATTTTTCTTAACAGATAAGTGATATTGAATGGTCTAAATGTACCACATTTCATTATCCATTTATCTATTGGTAGTAATCTGTTGTCTTTAATTTCTGGCTGTTGTTTTTGTTTATTTTGTTTTGTTTTATTTGTTTGTTTTATATCAGCTAACTCTGATTTCTTTTTTACTCTGGGAACAAATGTATTCAAGCGAGCTACCAATATTATTTTAAAAATATATTAACTTTAAGGTTTTTCAGAGAGTATAATTTGATAGTACTGATCCCCAAAATTCTCTCATAAGCACAGCTAATATCCTCCACATCAACCTTTGTCTACTTAGGGCAAAAAAAAAGTTAAAAATCAATCCATTTGGTTCTTCCCTCATCTCTTAGGCAAGATGCCATCCACTTGTATGTGGTTCACTGACAAGGGATTATATCTTCAGGGATATTATCTTTCCTTTTGTCAACAGCTGTCAATTACCATTAGCTCCTAAGGTAGATATTGAACTTTGTTCCCTCTCCCTACCCCACCCCATGACAGAATTTTTGTCAGCCTTGAACTTGATCAGATCTTGTCCATGCTCTTACAAGTACTGTGAGTTAATATGTTTAACTACCTTGAGGGATCCAGAACATACAGGCTCAATGTAACCACTCACCACTTCTCATCTTAAACATTTCCATCCCTCTTCCATGGTGGCCCTTGTGCCTGGGAAGAACAGGTATGATAGAAATTTCCTTCCTGTTTAGGACTGAATATTTTGTAGCCTCTTATTCTCTGTAACTTGACTATTGTTGGTCTCCATGTTAATCACTATCTATTGCAAAGTAGGTTTTTCAGGTGAGGATTGAAATATGCTCTAGTCTGTAAGCATAGTTATAAGCCATTATCATTCAGTTTAATACTGTACTGATTTGGGGGAATCGTTAGGCTAATTTTATCACTAAGCCTAGAACCTGTCTAGCCACTATTGCACAAGGTATATATCTTTCCAAGCCAATGGTTATTGTACCATCTAGGGTATACATTCAAGTAACATTGATGATGACTAGTTTTCTTCTTTGGTACCATCCATGTTACCTTCCAGCCCTATGAAATCTACTTGATAAAGATAAAGAAGATTACAGATCACCTCCTGCTTCATTTCTCCATGTTCTGTGAGTCAGGCATGTGGTATTGTGAGCAACATGGTCTTATGTTAGGGATCCATCTTTCTTCCCATTTCCTTTTTTATAGCATTGTTTTCTATCTTCTCTCCTTTGAAACCCCCCACACAAAACTTTACTAGATTTGACTCTGTAGATATTCCAACAAAACACAAATATCTAATGATTCAAAGTCACCCTCCGCAAATCAAACAAATATCTTTGTTTCCTGTTCCTCAATTCTTCAATATTTCCTCCATAGTATACAATATTTCATTATGTAAATATGGCATATTATATTCATTCATGAAGTGATATTCTAGGCTGTCTATTGTATTTATTACAAAAAGAACAGCAATGAACATAGAAAAGAACATATCTTTGGGATAGAGTTGTGGGATATATGCTCAAGAGTGGTATAGCTGGATCATGTGGTAGATCCATTTCTAGCTTTTTTAAAACCTTCACACCAACTTCAAGAATGGCAGCAGCATATTACATTCCCACAAGTAGTGAATAACTATTTCTCCTTTCCCTCAGTAATGACAGTACTTGATCTTATTTTTTTTTTTATCTTAGCTCGTATGACCAAGTTGAGATTAAATCTCATAAAGTTAGTTAAGGGTATTGAACACTTAAAGTAATATTCCTCAGATACTTGGGTTTCATGTTTTCAAAAGTCTATCTGATTCCATTTTTCTAGATTTAACTGGCATATTTGTTTTCTTGGTGTTTAGTTTTCCTTCTTTCTTTCTTTTTATTTTATTTTATTCTATTTTTTGCATATTGTATATACTAACCCTCCTCCAGATACTGTGTCTTCACTTGAATGAGGGCATCCTTTGTGGTACAGAAAGTTTTTGTTTCATTTGATCCTACATTTTATTTTTGTTCTTAATATCTACGCTACCAGTCTTTTTCAGAAAGTCCTTTCTTGGGCCAATAAGTTCAAATCTATCCCCTTCTATAACTTTACTAGATTCAGGGCATCAGGGATTGTATTAATGATTTTGATCTATTTGAAGTAGAGTTTTGTGCAGGTTGTGCAGTCAGGATCTATTTTGTTCTTCTTTATGTACCTCTCCAGTTTCACTAGCATTGTCTATTGAATATGCTTTATTCTTTCTAATGTCTATTGTCCTCATTGTCGAAAATATCAAGTGGTTCTAAAAATGTGACTTACATGTGAATCCTCAATTTTATTCCATAAAACATGTATATGTTTTATCTAGGAATCATACTCTACTTAATTATTTTTATTTATTGGTAGTATAATCCTTAAATCTAGGTTGCTAATATTGCCATTAATATTTATATTTATATTGTTCAGTTATGTTAAAAATATTATGTTTTCTTTCTATTTCTATATAAACTTTCTTAATTTTTTCCTCAGTATCTTAACATTGCAATTATATGTGTCTCTCACCTTTCTGGCTAAACTCTCCCCCTCCTCCTCATCCCCCCTCTCTCTTTCTTTCTTTCTATGTGTGTTTGCTCTTTTTTTCTCCTTATATTTATGGTTTGTAAATAAGGGATTCAGATATTTATGTGTTAATTTTGAATCCTGCTCATTTGCTGAATATGTTTTTCAGCTTAGGTGCATTCTTTTGGGGATTTTTATTTTATGTATAGAATATCACCTGTAAATAAGGATGCTGTGATTCATATCTTTCTTAACTATATATTTACTTTTTGTCTTATTTCTCTAATTTATATTCAAACACTACATGCAACAACACTGAAGAGTGTGAATATCTAGTATTGTATATGATTTTAGAGGAAATACTTTCATTTCTTTGCTCAGTTGAGCACGTTGACTGTGGAATTGCTGTATATTGCCTTTGTTATATTGAGAGATCACCTCTGCATTCCTATAATCTTTGGGTCTTTAAGCATAAATGTATGTTAGATTTTATTAGATTTTTTTATGCATCAAATGAGATAACTGTGTTGTTTCTGCCTGTTTAGGTGATAAACTCTATTTTTTGATTTATGTGTGTTTTTAATCCCTACATTAAAAGATTTAGACTTCATTGATTAGTAGAGATAATATGATAATATTTTTATATTTCTTGACTTCAGTTTGTAAAGGCTGTATATTTAGCACTGTTTTCTTACTGTTGCAGAGAACAAGACTAGTTCGTTTTATTCCTTTTATTGAAAATAGATTTTCCCTATATAATATATCCTGATTTGAGTTTATGCTTCCGTTTATTACTCCCAATTACTCTCCATATCCCTGCCAATCTATATGTATTCCATTTCTATCTTCTAATAGAAAATAGATTCCTAAAGAATAATAATAAAATAAGATAAAGCAAACACTACCACATTAGTATTGGACAAAACAATCAGAATAAAAATAGCCCCAAATTAGGCATAAGAAACAGAAACCCATTCATTTATACACTCAGGAATTCCACAAAAGCAAAGCAATAAACTGGAACTCATACTACATATATAAAGAACCCAGTACAAAACTCTGCAGGCCCTATACAGTCTGGCATAGCCTGTTTGAATTCATATTTGTGACAGTTGTGATGTATTTATAAGGCCTTGCTTCAAACCCTGGCTATTACTCTCTTCTCATCTCCTCTTCTGCAGGATTCCCTGATCCCTGAGAGGAGGGATATAATGTAGGACTGAGTGTTCCAAGTTTTCACATTCTCTGCATAATTTCTAGCTGCATAGTACTCAGTATTTGGTCCCATCTGCTATAGGAGGAAGCATCTCTGACAATGGATGAGCAAGACACTTACCTATGAGTGCAGCATTTAAGAGTCATTTTATTCACACTTCTTTTTAAAAAAAATTATTTCTTCTTTCTTTTTTTCTTTTAATTTTTTAGAACAGTAATTCTTATGCTAGGTCGCTGATTCTTAATTATCCAATCAGTGCTAGGTATAGGTACCTTCTCTTAGAGTGGGCCTAAGTGAAATCATGTGTTGGTGGTTACTCCTAAAAGCTTTGTCTCTTAATTTCACTAGTATATCTTATAGGCGGGGCACCAATGTGGACCAAAGGTTTCTGACTGGTTTAGTGCTTCTGTTTCCTCTTCAGTAGCATGCAGAGTCCCTTCTTGTATCAAAGGCATTGGAATGTAGGAGTGAAGGCTCTATGTAGGCACTAGCTGGACTTCTCAGAGTTAAGTGAGTTATAGACATGTTGTCTTGAACAATGGGGCTTTGCCATCAGTTTGTGGAAAATAACCAATAACTTTACCAACAACCTGAATTGTTTTGAGAATTCTCATGGACTCTTTTGGTTAACAACTCAATTAGATGCAACTGAACCCAGTACTTGAAACTTCATTTGGTAATAAGAGTTGCACATTTGGGATTCTGTCTCCCCCACTTTTGAAAATTTTACTTAGGCAACCTTTATATAAATATATTCAGATATATATTTATATATATGGCTTCTACTATATTAAGTTTCTGTTTGTAAATATTTTACTGAGAGGTATTACATCTTTGTTATCAGAGAGATTTATAAATTCTTTTTTTAGGTGTTCTTTGGTTTTGATATCAAGATAATGCAGTCTTCATAAAATGAGTTTGGAAATGTTTCTTCTCTTATTATTTTACTGAATTGACAGAAGGGTGGAAGGATAGAATCTGATTAGACAGGACATGGGGTCCTCATACAAAGTACGGAAGATCACATTATTATTAATTCAGAATAATAGCAAGAATGCCCTATTATTAAGTTCAATATTTAAAATACTTGATAGAGCCTATTACAAGTAGTAAATATTTTCCATTCGACTGCTGTTTATGAGGTATTCTTATGAGCTTTACTACTAAGGAAACTGAGGGTGTATGATTGCAAGTTCAAGGCCTGTCTGTGCTACAATACGATTTCAATGATAGCATAGATAAAGTGGTAAACATAAAATAAGGAGTAAGTTTATACCTCAATGGTACAGTTGTTGCCTAGCATGTCAAAGGCTCTAGAATTGATCCTTAACAGTTCAATTCCTTCTATAATGACATTACAATGGTATTTATGCTTCATGTCTCAAATAAGAAATAAAATCCACAGAAAGACAGATTTTTTTAAACCATGTATCATTTGTATTACTTTTATTTCCTAACCAAGTGCCTACATGTTTATTCTTTTTACTCAAAACTAGACATGTCTGGCAAGAAATCTTTCTTGAGAAAATATCTTCAGAAAATTAACCTATAAGCAAGACAAGATTATATTTTCCTGATTAGTGATTGATGTAAGAAAAACCAGCCCATAGTAGATGGTGCCTACCCTGGAAAGATAATCCTAGATGATTAAGAAATCAAGTTGGCAATCTTCATCAGGGAGGCTTCATCCAGAATCTTATGGAAACAGATGCAGAGACATACAGCCAAACATAAGTGGAGTTTGCGGAATCCTCCAAAACAGAGAGAGGAAGGACTGCAGGAGCCAGAGGGGTCAAGATCACCATAACAAAACCTACATAATCAACTAACCTGGACTCATATCGGTTCATAGAGACTGAACAGACAATCAGGGAGCCTACATGAGTCTGAACTAGGCCCTCTGCTTATATCTTATGGTAGTGTAGCTTGGTCTTCTTGTGGGACTCCTAACATTGGGAATCGAGAAGGGGGAACTGTCTCTGACATTTTGCCTAATTTTGGGAACTTTCTCCTTTTAGTGGGTTGTCTCATTTAGCTTTAATATGAAGGGAATGCATAATTTTGTTGCAACATTATGTTCCATACTTGGGTGATATCTCTGGGTGAGCTGCCCTTTTCTGAAGGGACACAGAGAAGTGGGGAGGGAATAGAGAGGTGAGGAGTGACTGGGAAGAAAGGAAGGTAGAGAAACTGCAGCCTCAATATAATATATAGAAGAAGAAATAAAAATTAAGTAATTAATTTAAAAAGAAAAGAAAGGAAAGCAAGTTGAGCATCTCATAATGAGTTAGCTACTAAGCAGCTACGGCTTCACTTCAGAGCCTACCTTTAGGGTCCTGCTCTGCTTCAGTTCTTTCTCTGATGCCACTATGTCAGGATCACTAATCTCTTTAGTATAAGATGAAACAAATCTTTTCCTTCCCAGGTTGCTTTTTTGTTCCTGGTGCTTTATCAGAGCATAAGAAATTCTGATTATTAGAGAATTCTTTGTCAGACTTAACTGTTTTCTATACATTTGGTCCTCTTTAGCCATCTACTATTCTCTTTGTTTTAACATTTGTCTTCTACTGATACTACCTTGCTGCCTTTCTGTATTGTAAGTTCACTTCTTCTGCTCTGTGTTTATTCTCTCCATTTTTACTACTAGTAATGTTTTTTATCTTCTAGAATCCATAAATTAATAAGTGGCTTTACTAATATCAAACATTAAAGAGAGGGAACCTTTATTAAATATCATATTACATATACATGTTTCCATCTTTGACTCAGTATTTTGCTTGTAATCACATGTTTGATATTTTACTTATGTCTTAGTCAGGGTTCTCTAGAGTCACAGAATTTATGGTAGTCTTTATGTAGTGAAGAAATTTATTGATGACTTACAGTTTGTAGTCCAACTCCCAACAATCAACTCCCAACAACAGTCATGGCAGCAGCTGTGAATGGAAGCCCAAGGATCCAGCAGTTGCTCAGTCCCACAAGGCAAGCAGGAGAAGCAGAGAGAGCCTTCCTTCTTCCAATGTCCTTATATAGGTCTCCAGCAAAAAGTGTGGCCCAGGTTAAAGGTGTGTGCCACCACACCTTTAACCCCAGATGACCTTGCTTGAACTCGTAGATCTCCCAGTCTGAATCTTCTAGGATTCATAGCTACTATGCCACCACACCTTTAATCCCAGATGGTCTCAAACTCATAGAGCTTTCCATGTTAATCCTATGGAATTCATAGCCACTATTCCTCAAGGTCTCCATGCCAAGATTCAGGTCAGAAACTTGTATCTCTCAGCCTCCAGATTAGGGCCACAGGTGAGCCTTCTAATTCTAGATTGTAGTTCATTTCAGACATGGCCAAGTTGACAACCAGGAATAGCCACTACAACTTATATACATTAAAAAGTCATAAGAATGAAAAAATCATTTAAGCAGTTAAAATCTTGTCATATAGTAGGATTCTATGATTTAATAAAAATTGGAAAAGCATAATACTCGAACTTTCGTTCAAATACAAGAGAAAAAGATCTTGCCAGTATTCAGTGGAACACCTAATAAAAAAAGTCATATTTGAAATAGTCCACTTTAAAATAAATACATGATTCAATAGATTAAGAGTAAGAAACACTGTAGAAAAAATTTAAAGAACTAAATTTTAATGGAAAGTTAAAGGAGTCATGAAAGGGGGTTGTTTTTAAATTGGAGATAGAATAAATAATGAGATCAAGAAGTTGCACTATAAGAACAAAGAGTAAATATAACATTACAGAGAAAGAACTGCAAGGTGTGTTTGTTTGTGTGTGTGTGTGTGTGTGTGTGTGTGTGTGTGTGTGTGTGTGTGTCTGCTCATGTGCACGTGGTCATGTGGTGGTAGTGGTAGTTGCTGCCCAGTTAGAAAACATATGAATGTACAGACTACACTCACTTTTCAGATATCAGGCATTAGTTCTGTAGAGTTCACCATTTTCACTAGGTCTTAGAGAATTTCACATGATTTTGAACACATTCATCCCTTCCAGCAACTCTTCCCAGATTCATCTGCTGTCTCTGCTTCCTTATCCATCTAACTTTTTATGTCTTCTTTCTTTTATCATTTTTAAAATCTTTAAATCCATTTTGTGATTCTAATATACCCTGCTAGATGTGGTCTTCCCTTGGAGCATGGCCAAATCAGCAGATATTATAGTCTTATACAAAGTGATTTAAGTCACAAATAGAGGAGCTGCCTATTATAAAAATAAATTTTATTTACCTGATGTAATTATTGTCTCGGAATAAGATCACCCTTTTTTGTTCTTTCTGAACTCAGGCTGGCTGGTTCAACTCACCTTTTCTGTGTCAAACTCCTCCTCAAGTTGACTGATCCAATCTAGTTTCTTTAAGCATCTTTCTGAAGTTCTCGTCTTGTCCTCAAACTGACTACAGCAATGGCAATTCATTCTTATCTTCTGTCTCCTCTTATCTTCTGGCTTCATTGCCTCTCCTGCCCTGCCCTGAGCTGCATGAACTCTCTAAGGGCCTCAGTTCCACTGCACTCCACTCACTGCACTGACTCCTAACTCACAGACTCCCAACTGACTCTCTCTCCTTACACTTCTCTTAAATAGCTTGTCTATCCTGTGCTGCTCTTGTGAGAGTAGGATATATCCTATCTCCTTCTTATTCTGTCAGATATGTCCCTAATTAATCACTTTGTCAGCCCCTCAATTAGAGTTCAATGTCAAACTTGGCTGCTTCCTTCTGGAAACTAACTTTACTTTCCTTGTTTGTGACTATAGGTGTGTACAAAGGGGATACCTGTCTGGCCAGAGGGATTAAAGGTGTGTCCTTCCAGGCAAATCACACAGACCTAGAACGTCTTTGGATGTAATCAGAGAAGCCATCTTTCTGGACTAAAATTCCTCTACAGCCTATTCCTGAGTTAATAATTATTTTATAAAGGTGGATGGTGAGTGGCCAATTGATTTACTCAAAATAAATGTATTTATTCTCCTGGAAAATGTACTCTAAGTTATAAAATGCCAATACATGATAAATGAAAGTATCATGTCTCTTTACAGTTATAATCTATTGACATCTGAAGACTCTTGATAGACAATCAGTACCTATAGGCCACAAGTGACATCTTGAACTTCTTAAACTTTAAGCTATAATTTGGGAAGCAAACTGAGTTCTACGGAATGCTGTGAAAAATGTGAACATAAGTTGCTGAAATAAAATGCTTTGATATTTGATCAACTGTGGTGACTAATGGATAGAAATGTTGGCAGATTCGTAAGAAGGCACCAGTGACCCTAAATCTAAGTGCTAAGAATGGAAGTATAAAAGAGCTTCATCAAAATATCTTAATGAAATTTTCAGCTGCAGCTGAAGAAGCGTGGTCCACTAAAAGCCTAATGAAGTACTAGATGAGCAATTACACATATTGTTAAAGGATCAATCAGCAATGAATATTTCTGTGATTTGAGTAGAAAATTAAAATTAAGTTTAATGAATATCTAATCTCTTTTTCAAAGCTGAAGAGGCTTACATCTGTATGATTTTTAAAAGAAACCATACATGTGAAAATTTAGACATTATTATATTCTTAAAAGATTGAACATTTTTACCAAAAATATTTCTAGAGCAGTCGGAAAAGAATGAGAATTTATTCTGAAAATATTTCAGTGTATTATATTTGTTATGCCAGACAGAACTGAGAATTAGTTTGATTCTTCTACTTAACTACTTCTCAGAATGAAATAATGGTCTCGTCCTCACTGAACTGAGCCTAAATTTCCTCTTAGATACACATAATGTAAAACCTAAATTAAAATATGTGTATGTGTTATGAAATTTAATGTATCTTTGAGATATTACAGTTACTAACATAAAACAGAGATGTTTTACTGTAATTTTATTGATGCAGCTGATATGCTTTATAAAAGTGATATGATGCAGCAGGAGGTTGTGCTTAGTGGGCCCATTCTGAGGCATTCCCCCTTTAGGAACCAACTAAACAACAGGTCTAAAGTTTATTTTAGGGCATGAGAAGGTGAGGTTGAAAAGGGAGTAGAGACAGAGAAGGAGGGAGGATAGAGAAGGACAGAGAGAGAGAAAAGAAGGAAGGAAGGAAAGAGACCAGCTGGGAACATATAGAGAGACAGAGATGAGGAGGGGGAGAGGACAGAGAGGGAGAGAAAGACCAGAGAGAGAAGGGGGTTAGAGAGAAAGGGAAGCCAAACAATCCTTTTATAGCAAGCCATATCTGGTTGTTGCTAGTTAATAATTGGGCAGAGCTGAGAAGAAATGCTAACATCAGATACTGTTGCTATCACTAAAGCAAAGTACAGACTGTGGCTGAAGATTGCAGTAAAGGAAGTATCAATTATATATAAATATTATTTAGGTACTCTAAGGAAAATTTATCTTTAATAATCTAGAAAGTAAATACATTAGCTAAAATTGTAAAATGAATGTTTGCAAAATCTTATAATAAAATTAAATCAGGTACTTTTAAAATGAGGATACGAAGTTACTTTGATCATTCAAGATGGAGTATCAAGTAAATCTCAGGTTTCGTTACACATGTTTAAAAAGATTGCTATATAAAGTAAATTAGATGCTTCACTCCAATAATTTCTGGTACATAGCATCAAGTATAGATCTATTGTTTCCCATCAATATTACTTGCTGCATCAATTTTTGAACTGTGTCCATACCTATATCTAAAGGAAAGATAAGGGAATGAAAGGAGCTTGGGGGCTTGCTTTTCTAACATGCTTCTATTTTCCATGGAAATAAGATTTTATTACTTTCTGAATAGTAAAATTGTAAGTGTAAATTAGAAAAGAATGTGGAAAATTCTTCTTCCTCCTCTTCTTCCTGCTCTTCTTCCTCTTCCAGCGCCTCCTTTTGATATAGGCTCTCAGTATGTACTCCTGGATCACTGGAGTTCCATCTATATCACACTGGTCTTGAACTAACAGATTCTTCTGCCTTCACTTCCTGAGTATCACAATTAAATGTATGTGCCACTACACCAGATGATGATGTTTCCAAGTCAAAACATTCTTGATAAAATCTTTAAAAAGAAGATTTATTTATTTATTATATGAATATGAATACACTGTGGCTGTCTTCAGAAACACCAGAAGAGGGCACCTGATCCTATTACAGATGGTTGTGAGCAACCATATGGTTGCTGGGAATTAAACTCAGAACCTCTGAAAGATCAGTCACTGCTCCTAACTGCTGAGCCATCTCTCTAGCTTCTAAACAAAAATATTCTTAAACAGCACTTTCCCTATAACTGACACGTCCTGTAACAGATACAGTTGGATAAGTGGCTACCATAAAGATATTAATTACTTTCACTGCTTCTTTAAATTGCTAAGACATAAAAGTTCCTATACATTTTAAAGTAACTTAAAGCAAATTTTAAAGAAGTGAAATAAAATGTGCAGCTGTTCAAAGATGATTTCTAATTTCTCTGAAAATGTAGTCTAGATTTTTAAAATTTTGGAGATTGCAAAAAAAAAAAAAAGGGTGGTGCTGATTCCATAGTCCTCACGAAAGCTACAAGGAAGGCAAACGTTCTCTATTCGGCAAAAGGAAATGAGGACAATTTAGGCAGTTATTCTGTATAACTGACATCACATATCTAACTGGAAATGATCAGCAGTAATATTTTTTCTGAAGATATAACAATATATATTAATTTTATTTCTAATGAGTCATATTTGTGATTATATTTGACTAAAGTATTTTTGAAGATAATGATAGATCCACATTCATGTATAATATAATTAATACATTTATACATTCCTTTTTATTAGATATTTTCTTTATTTACATGTCAAATAATATCTCTTCTACCATTTTCCTCTCTAAAAAAAGAAAGAAAAAGAAAAGAAAGAAACAAAACAAAACAAAACAAAACAGAAAACAAACAAACAAACAAACAAAAAAACCCTGTTCCCTATTCACTACTCCTGCTCACCAACCCACCCTCTCCCACTTCCTGGCCCTGGCATTCCTCTACACTACGGCATAGAACCTTCACAGGACCAAGGACCTCTCCTCCCACTGATGACTGACTAGGCCATCCTCTGCTGTACATATGCTGCTGGAGCCACTAGTCCCACCACGTTTATTCTCTGGTTGGTGGCTTAGTCCCTGGGACCTCTGAGGTTACTAGATAGTTCATGTCGTCATTCATCCTATGGGGCTGCAAATCCTTCAGCACCTTGGGTCTTTTCTCTAGCTCCTTCATTGGAACCCTGTGCTCAGTCGAATGGATGGCTGTGAGCCTCTACTTCTCTATTAATCAGGCACTGTCAGAGCCTCATAAGAGACAGCTATATCAGGCTCCTGTCAGCCAGTACTTCCTGGCATCCATATAGTATTGGAATTTGATGATTGAATATGGGAAGGATTCCCA
>JADRCD010212964.1:0-23396 GCA_019843815.1 Montemys delectorum
GAAGTTTTCTTCTATAATTTTGTTGAAGATATTTGCTAGCCCATTACATTGGGAATCTTCACTCTCTTCTATACCTATTATCCTTAGGTTTGGTCTTCTCATTGTGTCCTGGATTTCCTGGATGTTTTGGGTTAGGAGATTTTTGCTTTTTGCATTTTCTTTGACTGTTGTGTCAATGTTTTCTATGGTGTCTTCTGCCCCTGAGATTCTTTCTTCTATCTCTTGTATTCTGTTGGTGATGTTTGTATCTATGATTCTTGATTTCTTTCCTAGGTTTTGTATGGCCAGGGTTGTCTCTCTTTCTGTTTTCTTTATCGTTTCTATTTCCATTTTTAGATTCTGGGTGGTTTTGCTCATTTCCTTCACCTGTTTGATTGTGTTTTCCTGTAGTTCTTTAGGGGATTTTTTGTGTTTCCTCTTGAAGGGCTTCTAGCTGTTTACCTGTGTTCTCTTGTATTTCTTTGAGGGTGCTATTTATGTCTTTCTTAAAGTCCTGTATCATCACCATGAGAAATGATTTTATATCTGAATCTTGCTTTTCCGGTGTAATGGTGTGTCCAGGACTTGCTATGGTGGGAGAAGTAGGTTCTGATGATGCCAAGTGACTTTGGTTTGTGTTGTTTATTTTCTTATGCTTGCTCCCTTCCCCCCCCCCCCCAATCTGGGTATCTCTAGTGCTATCTGCCCTTGCTAAATCTGACTGGAGCCTGTCCTTCCTGTGATCCTGGTTGTGTCAGAACTCCTCAGAGTCAAGCTGTGTTTGTGATCCTGTGATTCTGGGATCCTATGATCTTGGGCTTGTTAGGTCACCTGGGAGTGGAGCTTCCTCTAGGTGTTGTGGTAGTAGCTGAAGAGCTTGTGCCCAAGATCTACTCTCGACACCAGCCCAGACAGATCTGAAGGAACCTCAGTCACTGGGCTGGTGGAGTTCCTGTGTGCCTGGTCCCACTGGTCCCAGTTACTCCCAGTGTTGGGACAGATGTTAGTTCCTCCTCACCTCTGATCCTGGGTGTGTCAGAGTGCCTGGGAGTGAAGCTTCCTCTGGGTGTTGTGGGACTGGCTGCAGAGCTTGAGTCC
The DNA here is from genome assembly GCA_019843815.1 of Montemys delectorum. NCBI lineage: Eukaryota > Metazoa > Chordata > Mammalia > Rodentia > Muridae > Montemys > Montemys delectorum. The sequence continues at coordinate 1,078 of JADRCD010212964.1, forward strand.
AAGGTCTGCTCTGGACACCAGCCCAGACAGACAGGCCAGTCAGTGTTCTTAACTGCTGAGCCATCTCTTCAGCCCTGAAGCATTATCTTTTAAAAAATGATTTATTTCATTTAAAATTACATGTACATTCGTGTGGGCATTTGCCCATGTGAGTGTAGGCCATCATAGAGTGTAGGCTGTCATAGAGTGTAGGCTATCACAGAGTGTAGGCCATCATAGAGTGTAGGCTGTCATAGAGTGTAGGCCATCATAGAGTGTAGGCTATCACAGAGTGTAGGCCATCATAGAGTGCAGGCCATCACAGAGTGTAGGCCATCATAGAGTGTAGGCTGTCATAGAGTGTAGGCCATCATAGAGTGTAGGCTGCCATAGAGTGTAGGCCATCATAGAGTGTAGGCCATCATAGAGTCCAGAAAAAGGCATCAGAACCCCTGGAGCGTGTTCGTGAGCTGCCGAGTGATGGTTCTGGGAATTGAACTCAGGTCCTTTGCAAGAGCAGTGTGTGTGTGTGTGTGTGTGTGTGTGTGTGTGTGTGTGTGTGTGAGCTTTTAACAACTGAGCTGTGTTTCTAGTCCTCCTCCCCCAGTTTTTGAAGTCAGGAGTTTCACTTTGTAGTCTAGGCTGGTCCACTGCTTCCTCTGTCCTCAGCTTCCTAAGAGCTGGGATTACAGGTAAGTCACCATGTCTGCCTTTAATGTTATCATTTCTATGTGTTAGAAAACTTCAAATTTTTCTAGCTACTTTGAAGTGAGAAATAAGTTGTTCTTTGCTGTGTCTACTCCACTCTAACTACTTTAGCGCCAGCTCTTCCTTTAGCTATGGGTTGTGTTCATTTTCACTTGATCTTAGCCAAAAGGCCCAGAAGCGATAGTGTTCATTTTCTATATTTCCTCATCTTTTTCTTGCCATTTGCATTTCTAGTGAAATTTATTCTACTTTCTATTTATGGAATTTTTAATTTCCACAAATGAGCAGGAATACACAATGCTCTCCTTTCCATTGTTTTGTTAAACAGGGTCTCACTATGTTGCTCAACTGACCTAGAATTCACAATTTACCTCATGTTGGCCTTGGACTTGAAGTCTTCCTTCTTCAGCCTCATACCTAAGTGCTGAGATCTCTGCTATGCTATCTAGTACTTAACTTGTTTTTCTGCCCTCCTTTTCTGTTATGTAATGTCATATAGTTTAATCCACATTGCTGTAAACAGCAGAAAAGGTTTTTCTTTCTGATGGCCGAATGATACTCCTTTGTGCACATGCCACAGTAAAATATTCTTTATAGAGTCCTCTCCTGGTCATTAGCCATGGCCTATATAACTCACTGAATGGACGACATCTTCCCCATCGCTGCCTGTGTTGAGGTGGCCTTCGCTTTGCGAGGCTCTCAGCATATCTTCATGTGATCCGTGAGCTAGTGTTGTTTAGCTTCTACTCCTTGTGCTGGGGTTTGAACAGTCTCTCCAAAGTTCATGTCGATATTTAAGTGACACTTTTGAGATATGCACACCTGCTCTCAGGAGTGGCTTAATGCCATTATTATGGGATTGGATTGACTCTCACAGGAGTGATTTGTTGTATAAAGTGACCACTTTTGTCATATCATGCCCTCCACCATACTTTTTGACTGAGTAACTAGGCCCTGACCAGGTCAGCTGTCTAATGGTGCTGGACAATCCAGACTTGAGAATGATAAATGGTAGAGCTCTTTGTAAATGACCTCCTGTGTGGTATTCCATTTCAGAAGTGGACAGCATGGGAAGCAGAGTGGTCGCACACAGGCTTGTCACGGTTCAAAGCCTGCACAAAGGCCTCTTCTTTCTAGCTTCCACCTTAGGCCCAGTAGCCATAGATGCTGAGGCCTATGAAGAACTGGATTACCATCTGTTAACTCCCATTTAAGGATGGAGTGATGGTTGCTGAGAAAGATGACTATGTCAGTGAACTTGGGGGAGATTTGTGTGTGTGTTGAATATATTTAAAAGAAAAAAAAAAACACCCCTGCGCTGTGGGATGTATGATGATTAGGTAATCTGTTGGAAGGGTGTCAGAATTCCTCAGGAGTGTTCCTTGGAAGCCTGAGCTTGGTTCAGTTAACAGAGTTGGCTGCTAGTGGTTTCTGTAAGCATGAAAGGTCATTGTGTTCAGGTTCTGGGTTGTGGTGACTGGGAAAGTTGAAATTTGGCAGTGGTTTGTTCTTACTATAGTAGTGCTTCTTGGGGACAGATAGATGGCCACCATAGTCACCAACAGGGAGGCACTCACTCACTAAACATGCTCAGCCTAGCCTTTCCCAGCACTATTTTGTTGAAACTGAGTTGTTGGTGTACATTAGGGCAAAAAGCAACCTGTATGTGCCAAGTCTTCATTTTCAAGAATTTTTAGCCTTTGTCTTGGACTATACTATGTACTTTTAATGCTTGTCCATCCAATTTTCTTTTCACATAACTCAAAGAGTAATGTTTCCACCACTGAAGCCTAAATATGGCCCTTCTTTGCTTTGGGAAAGTGGGCTTGAATTTTGGGGTAAAGGCTGTGGTCGGCTCCTTACTAATCCAGCCACTTTCTTACTTTTTGCGCCTAGGTAATGCAAGACTCAGCTGTACCATAGTGCCTCTAGTGCCTAGAAGGAGACTCGGTCTCTGGAGCCCTAAGGATATTGCTCATTCGTACTGTTCCCTGCCTGGAATATAGACTTCCTACCCCTGCCTCTTGGGCTGATTCTTTATCTGGTAAGTGATTTCTTTATGTGTTTCTGGTGACTCATTTGAGGAGTCACTGGGATGGCCTGTTGCTCTAAGCAATGTCTTGGCAACTTGCACTTCTCTTTTTGTATGGTTGCTATATAGAACCTTCCTGTGCCACGCCTCTAGTTGGCCATGAACTCCATGAGGGCAGGGATTGTGGTTAGTTTGCTGACAGCTTCATGTTTTAGTGGTTGGTAGTAAATATTAATAAATGTTGCCTGATGAATAAAGAGATTAGGCATAATGTGGAGGCAGAGATAGTTAAGAAATCAGTTCAGCAAACAAAATCAACAAAACAGACTTTTTATTTATAATGTTAATGCCTTTTCTTTTTTTAAAGACAACTTTTACATGGCTGTGATGGGGAACATCGATTGGTTGATGAATCCATAGGATTTCCCTCTATTTCCTGCAACCATTTAGATCTCACAGTTTAAAAACTCAGCAATTCAAGGACTTTAATAGACAGTCTCTTCCAATAACTGTACTTCTATATACATTAGCCACTTACCCTTTGTAAGCTTGGGAATTATTAGGGCCTGCAATTGACTATATTAACCCAAGTCATCATCGTTTCCTTCAGCATAAATAAAAGTAAGCTGTTAGCAAGAGGCCAAAGGCCCAGCAGTCGTTCCAGTACAATTTGGATGGATGCAGATGAAATTACAGAGTCATATTTTATCTGTTGGATGCTGTCCCAATTATGAGCTTAGTCACCACAGAGAGTTCAGAGACAGCAGAGAAGGAGGCAGGAAGGAGATGCAGTATGAAGGGATTCATAGTCCTCAGCAGGATAGGCTTTCTTACACTCTCAGCAAGAGAGCCCATAGGATGTGATATTCCCCAAGCATGAACTGTAATCTCTGCAGACTTTCCCCCTGGTGCAGCTGGGGTGGGAAGAGATGGAGGTGGAGAATGGCTGACTTTGAGGCTGTAATTATGTCAGGGCTAGAAGCAGAATTGAAATGACCCAGATGGTTAGCCTAATGAAGCTGATCCAAAATTTATGCCACCAGGAGTCAGAACCATGCCTCTCTCCCTGTGTGCATGTGAAAGTGTGCATGACTGATTTCTTTGGGGGATGGGGGCTGAAGGGATGGCAATGGGTCTGTAGGACCAAGATGGATGGACACTAGAAAGTATCACAACCAGTCGGAGCCTTTTGCTTTGGTGATTTGGCCTCAAGCAGACCTGATCCCTCTCACTTTCTCCGAGATGCAAAATCCTTTTCTTGTGGCTTTGCACACAGAACATACCTCCTGGGAGAGAGCTCTTCCTTCAGGATAAGGTGCTAGAGGCAGACCAAGCAGAACAAGGGGCATCGAAGCCGAGGTTCCAGGGCTCTGGTCCAAACCTTCATCTTGAATGAGAACCACAGGTCACACGCTCCGTTCCATAGTCACCTGTCCACTGACTGTGGTTGCCAGCAGGGACAGAGCTATGGCCAGCACTGCAGCTGCTATGATCTTTTAATTAAAGAACTTAATATATGTAAATCTAGAGAACAGTGCTTGGTGCATGGTACATACCAATTAACTGCCTGTTGTTACTCTATTATCCATTCAGCACATTGGCTGCTCTCTTTCCTGAGCTCTCACTTCAAAGGCATTTCTTTAACAAACTCAAAGAACCATGGCGTTTTAGTGAGGTGAGAAAGGAGACAGCCTTGATAATAGATTATGACAGTGTGTCATCTTAGATAATTGAGAAGGGGCCTTAGTTTTCTCATGTGTTGCTGTGGAGGGTCCCTGGAATGCTCCTGTCAGAAGAGAAAAATGTTTATAAAACAGTCTACCGCCATCATCACCATTGGAGGGCGGTTATCAACATAAGAGACATTTTTTACATTTATCACTCTGGCTGATCCTCTTAGGTCACATTTAAAGTTTGGATTTGCAAGAAACTGAAATTCATGATATATAAGAAATTTGTTAAAACAGCATTTGCTTTTCCTTATTGAGTATGTCACCTGTGACCTGTTCTCTATATACTATGGCTATACCATGAGATGTATTACTGTTACTCTGGTCTGTTGCTGGGCCAGCCAGCTGTGGCTCAGAGATGTTCGGCGATTCAGGATCACATAGCCAGGGAGCACAGAAACAAAGACCGGAACTCTTTGTCTTCAAGCTCTTGCTATTAAAATAGGGCTGCCTTGCGAGACAGACTTGCTATTAAGCTGTATTGGTTCTAATCCTACTTGAACGAGTCCAAGATGCACTCGCTTGATAATAAATCCTATTGGTACTATTCAAGAGCTAAGGGAATAAAATGTGTCCTGGGGAAAACAATACTTCAAGAAGCACAGCTTGCCATATGTGCTGAGCAGGAGAAATTAAGTGAGAAGAAACCAAATTGATGAGGGCTTTCAAAGATACAGGGATATAAACAATCTAAATTAGAGACATGATGTGGTATTGGCTGCAGAGTGTGTGGTTGTGGGGGTGGGGAAATGAGGGAGATGTAAGTAGACTGAGCTCTTGTTCCACAAGAGGAAGAAACAGGAGCTCCCAGGGCTTTGCTCTCTGAGGTGCGGGGTAGTATTGAGACTGGCAGGGTAAAGTAGTGGGGGCGGGATTTCATTCTCTCTCTGTTCCTGGGCACTCTTCAGTGTATTCTTTGCACTGTATTGTTAGCCTTCTGTATAGGGAGAGATCAGCTTGGAAAATATATTGGAAATGGGTGGTGATGGTGGTGGCTGGATTTGTTCCTTTAGTTACAGTATGAACTTCCTGGCTCATGTTCAGCTCCATGGCCTTCTGTTGATGAATTGCTTATAATGGAACTATATGTCTCACAGGCTAGACAGCACCCGGGAGCTTTGGCACAGCCTCTCTTCTTATTGTGAAGCTCCCAGGAAGTTGTTCCACCTTACTGAACCTTGCAGACAGCAGGGAGCCCCTGCTCCTAGAAATTCCTCTTGGGAGGAATGGCTAATAAATACAAATGTAGGTGCAATACAATACACATGCTAAGTCAATGCCATTAATGCCCTGATGGACAGTGACACTAATGCTGTGGACAACGGTGTACCTACACAGTCTGCTAATTCTCTTTCAGTTCGACAGAAACAGGCCTCAGGATAGATGTTCAGGTGGAAACACACTTATATGACAAGACAGATCATGTCAGGGGTCGCACCTCAGGAAGGGCAGGCAAATTCAGGGAAGCAGGAATGCACAGCCATGGCTAGCCCAGTCTTTGGGGCTCTGACAGCTGCAGCAGATTGCATGTGCTTCAGTGTCCTGCTCTTGCAAGCCACTTCCTGAGGAGGCAAATGCCACCCAGCCTTTATATTTCTAAGTAAATTTGATTCCCCAAGAAATATTACACTGGACATGCAAATTAGGCAGGTTGTTTTAGCTCAGCCTGTTTCAAACAAATCTTCGAAGCTACTGGCTGCCCTCAACTTCAGAATGTGTCCGAAAGCCGCTGAAAAGTGTAGAACTCTGCAGCAGAAGCCAGGCAGGCCTGTTTGCTGCAGAGGGATTGCGGTTCATGTTATTACCCTTTCCTTACGTTAGTTCCGTCCCACAGTGGCTTTGGGCTGCCAGGCTGGCTTATGTAAATGTTTAGATTTTGCAATGGTACTGACTGATTAAAAAGCTTCTTTAGTGGGATGCTAGTCTATCCTTGGCATACAAAAGGGAGACTGGTTACATACAGCTACAATGGTCTTCCTTCTCTCTTTCTTCCTTCTTCTCCTGTGCTTATAAGGTCTCGTTCACTTCTAAAATAGAGTGTGAATTATCTAGAAGATAAGAAGTTAACTGATTTAAAATTAGGATGAAGAACAATGTTAATTTTGTATTGACGACAGACCGACCCCTGGCCTGATCCCCAAAGCCAGAATATAGCTGCTTCTGGAAGCAGCCTAGGTCTGGTTTCCATGACACCACACTCTCGCTGTGTTGTCTACTTCCATGCCTGTATCTTTTAGTTTCTTTGTGTAAGTTTTTGCTGGATCTCTAAATTTTGGATAGATTGTGTCAGTCCTTTACTCTTTTTTTTTTGTTTTTGAGCTGTCTCTCATTGAATATTGGAAGAACGTTAAATATTGATCTCTTCAATTTATGTTTTGACCCCAGACCCTGCCTTGATGTTTTGGACTGACATACCCAACTGTCAACAAAATTCTGTACTCAGAGAGTGAATCAGAATTTTCAAGCAGGCACATCTCAAGCTGCACCTTTGAATTCTCTGCCCCAGCTTGCTTCTTTCCAGGTTCTTCTGCCGTTCTTCCTGACATCGCTTCTCAACTGGTTGTTCTTCCAACTTCTGTTTTACCTTTGTGTTCTTTGCCCCACCTGTAGAAAAGATTCAGTACTTCACATCATTTAAACTGCTACCAGAATGATCCACATCAGGCTTTCCTCTCATCTTCACCTTGTGGTATCCCGGCCCCAGTCCGGCCTCTGAGAATATGCTTCTTACTGACTGATGTTGTTTCAGATTGGACAGGATTAATGCTAGAAGAAGAACTTGAATCCAGTTCTTTGTGATGCTAAAACCAGCTAAATTGAGAGTGTCTTTAATAACCTCATCTAATTATTCAAATTAGAAAGGGTATCATTTAAGATTCTTCTAATCATGGCTAACAATTATGTAATGCCATATACTGAACCTGATTCCAGGGGCCTTACCTAATTTAGATGAATGAATCTTATAATTCATCAAGCTACCATTAGTTTTCCATCACCCAGGATAATCAATACATAAAAGAGAAAGGTTTTGTTCTGGTTTATGGTTTTGGATGTTCAGGCCATGATCAGATAGCTCCGTTGTTTGGCCTGTGGGGAGGAATTATATTGGGACTGTGGAGAATAGCAGATTTGTTAACTTTTTGTCAAGGGGCAAAATGGGGAGAGTAGAGGGCTCAAGTATGAGATGACTAATATTGTTGACTAGTGGGATCTAAAATCATACAGTAGACCAGCCTCTGGGCAAGCCATGTAGACTAAGTTAACTTCTGAATATGCCTGTGAAGGATCATCTAGATTAGTTTAACTCATGCAGGAAGACCTATCCATTCACTAGTGTTCTGAAGTGAATAAAACAAAGAGAACGAGAGCTGATGTAGTGGCTATTCCTGGTTGTCAACCTGACTATATCTGAAATGAACTACAATCCAGAATTAGAAGACTCACCTGTGGCCCTAATCTGGAGGCTGAGAGATACAAGTTTCCGACCTGAATCTTGGCATGGAGATCTTGAGGCATAGTGGCTATGAATCCTAGAAGATTAAGATTGGAAGATCTCCGAGTTCAAGAAAGGTCATCTGGGATTAAAGGTGTGGTGGCACACACCTTTAATCTGGGCCACACCTTTTGCTGGAGACCTATGTAAGGACATTGGAAGAAGGAAGGCTCTCTCTGCTCTCTGCTTTGTCTGCTTGCCTTGTGGGACTGAGCAACTGCTGGATCCTTGGACTTCCATTCACAGCTGCTGCCGACCATTATTGGGAGTTGGACAACAGACTGTAAATCATCAATAAATTCCTTTACTACATAGAGACTACCATAAGTTCGGTGACTCTAGAGAACCCTGACTAAGACAGCTGAGTACACATATTCATAACATTCTGCTTCCTGTTTGTGGGTACAATGTGGCTAACTACTTTACGATCCTTGGCCATGACTTTCCAACAATGATGGGCTGCACCCTTAAACTACGAGTTCAGAATAAACCCCAAATTTGCTTTTTTGTTCACTTGGTAGGTTGAGCCTTCAACACATGGACACTGGGCCCTTCAGGATCCAAGCCAGACATTTGCTGCTGCTTTTGACATTTAAGAAAGCCAAGGCAGAGGTGCTTAGTAGGTCACCTAAGCTTAGGAGGCAGTGGAGTCCAACTCAAACCCAGCTTCTAAAAGTGTGCTGTTTATGCTGCGCTCCTGTAGAAGCCATGGTGTGTTTCTGTGTGACCCCCTCAGTCTGTCTGGGGCACTTCATTTCCTTTTAGGATGACGATTATTTAATCTAGTTAATGAATTTAGTATGACAGTAAAATTATTATTTGATCCATCCATTGTATCTCTGGTACAGCTAAGAGAAGAACTACAAAGGCATTTAGATTTCTTCTACATGCTTGCTACTTGGGGGCCAGAGCTTTTGAATTTTAGGACATATTTATCCCAGGGGCAGACTAAAAATGAACTCCCAAATTGTCTCAAATATTTCCTATTTGAAAACATTTTCCCAAAAGACTCTACCCTGAGTTCTGCTATGGGAAGCAACGAATCCTATCATGTCCCAAAGGGGTCGTTTGCAGTTTGAAAAATGGCCAGCCTCTCTCTTGTGCACCTGTGCTGTGTTGCTTAGATTTATTTAGTTGGCGAATTCTTCAGAAAGGATTAGTGATATAAAAGTGAGTTTTGAAGAACTGGAAGAACTTTGAATATTGAAAAAAATATTTCACTCATGCCAGAGTCACATTGTATGGGGAGAAAGAAAGGCAAGGACTTTCTTTCCTATTTAATTTACCAATTGTGATGCTAATCTTTGTCTCTTTGTGTCTCCCAAGCAAGTACTATAGATTCTTACCTGGGTAATCTGTTATGTACCATCAGCTAGACACCAAGTTCTGTTTCCTTTCACTGAGTGACAGCTTCCCCTCCTCCTTCATCGTTGTGAATAATTTTCTCGATAAGGAACTCATTATCATTATTGATTAAACTTTGCCACCTCAGTCTGATGTGCAAAGACTTAGCTCATTTTAATCGGTCTCAAGGCCATGTTTTACCCTTACTGTGTTTGAACTCATGCCTAGATTGTGTTTGCCTGATGGCTAATGCAAACAAAGATTGAGGACTCTCGGAAGGCTCTTTCTGACTGACACAGAAAGTGTTTGGAAATATATGGATAAGCCTCAAGACTTGCAGACGGAACACAGTGACAATGTCTCTGTGACTGCTGCTTAGTTCTCATAAACGAAGGCAGAGAATACATTTGTATAGTAAAACCTCTAATCTACTTATATGCATTAATGTCAGGAGGGTTTTCCCATTAGTTCAGTCTTGAATACTTCATATTCTATTTTTTTCCTAAGGTAATCTCCTGACCTCTACAAATACCAACTTTGTTAGACTTCGGAGATTCAAATTGTGTGTCTCTCTGTGTCTCTGTGTCTGTCTTTGTCACTCTCTGTCTCTGTCTGTCTCTGTCTCTCTGTCTCTCTGTCTCTCTCTCTCTTGTTCTGTAACTCAGGTTGGCTTCCAATTCAAGACTAGTTTTCCTGCCTTAGGATTCTGAATGCTGGGATTACAGGCATGCATAACAAGCCTGGTTTATAACATGCTTCGACTGTGATGCTGTTGCTGGTAACATTTTATTTTGAATTAGTTTCACAATTACAGGGATGTGAAAGAATAAAACAGCAGACCCCGGTGTAGTTTTCCCAACATTAGCCTTCCTACTGGATATCTGCATTGATGCTAACTGAAATGACATTTTTTTTCCTTCTCTGAGTTCTTGTTCCTTCTGTACCTGCTAAGAACATAGAAGGCGGTACTGGAACCCAAGGGTTTGCCTGGACACTAATGAGACATGGGACTTGACTAGGGGCAGGGGTCATTATTGGAGGAAAAGAAGGAGTCTCTGCAGCACCCCCCCGCCCCCTCCGTGTTTCAGCTATGCAACTCTACTTTCCACAGACCTCTAGGAACAGTACTACAGCGACACTGGTCTCCTTTGAACCCTTCTGAATGCCTCATTTTACAAATAAGATTGCATCCGCTTCTGCTCGCAGGCTGCTGATAAAATAGCAGAGTTTCTTTTTAATGGCTGGTAATGACACCAAAAATCCAGTCAATTGCCAACGCACCCCTTTGGGACGCTGCATGGAACTGAGAAGGAGGACTCTGAATGCTGTGGACGACTGCGGACCTGTCTGAGTAGGTTTCTGAGGTCTCCCCATCAACTCACAGGTCACACTGGCTGGCACATTGTCAGTGAAATGGCAGGCTGCCAGGCTTCTCAGCAGTGTTCATGAGCCCCGAAGAGGGCAGAGCTTGGCGTTCTTGCCTGGCCTGGAAAGGAAAATGAGTAATGTGATTTGAATTGGCAAAAAGTCATGATTTTCACTTTAAAAAAGGATCTTTTCTTCTTGAGCTGAAGCCAATTGAAATGCCTGAGCCTGGGCCTTTTCCCTGGGACAAGAACAATGGGATCAATTTTCAGTAGAAAAAGAGATGGCAGCTGACGTAATGAGCTGTTAAGGGCAAAGTTTGAAATTAGAGATCACAGCTTCAGTAGCGCTGTGATTCCAGCACCCCACCCCTTGCGTTGTCCAGTCTCGCGTTAAAGAAAGAAAACAAAACAAAGGATTCTTGGCTACAAGATGGAAGATGATCTTTTCCTAATCCCGGAGCCTCTCTGCAATTTGAACTATTGCCTTCTGGTTCCTCTAGAGATAAAGAAGAGAAGTGGGGCTGTTGGGAGCGGAGTGTAGAAGCGCTGATAAGGAGGAAGGAAGACACCGTGGCTGGCTGGCTCAGAGAATCGGCGGCTGTATTTTATCCTGTTTTCACCAAGCAGCAGAAGGGAGCCAGGAGGCTTTTTGCTTTTAGTTTATTTTTTAGTGCAAGTAGAAAAAGGAAAGCCAGGCGGTAGACCGCTCATCACATTCTGGAGGCAGAAGAAGAGTGTGTCTTTAAATGTTAAGACCACATGATTTATGCGGTTTTACTTTGGAATTTAAGAGCGAGGGTGGGGGGTGGCCGAGGAACCTGCCCATGCACACAGCTGGCTTCCTTTGCAGTAGGTCACATCTGCCAAGCCGCAGCATGCCATTGTTATTCCTGGAAATGGCAACATCTGGGAAATGGGTAATTTTTTTTTTCTTTAAAGGAAAACAACTTTTAGGCAACCTTCTACGTCAACTTCTTAATCCAGATTGTGGCTGTGTAGGAGTTCCTAGATCTTCTAGGATCCATCTATAGGTGTTCTGCAATGATGACCTAGTCCTGGAACTCATTGCTCATGCCCCTAAAGTTGCTTCAAGCCTTCATGTCTGTGATTTCCCTATTCACTTTTCCCTGGGCTGCCATATAAAATCTAGATATAAGAGAATTAACAGTTGTTTCATTTTCTGGCAACCATGGCTGGCTAGCTCCTTAGTCAGAAGACGCACACTGACCTGGGCTTTCTGAAGAATTTGTCAAGTGTCCTGTCCTGAGAATCTGCATGGCTTTCTTTGTGAGGTCTCTCTTCACTATGGACATTTTAAATAAAATGTGCTGAAATATCCTAGCTTCAGCAGTGAAAGAAGTTGGGTATTGTAGTGAGGAGGTAGGGGGCCACACCACCAGGGACCCATACAGCAGGAGTTCAGATGCAAGCCATAATATGATTCTAATTGTAGGTACTTGTGTCAATCAAGCTCCTGATTCATGTTCCTGGGACAGGAAGTCAGATTGTTCCAACTTGGATCAGGGATTCCCTTGAGGACCTGTCAACTGTGAGGGAGGTTGAGGGAAGTCACATGGTTTAGATATGGCCATTGTTCAACCTTCCCTAGGGTATGGAAAGTCTTAACAGAAAGTGGAAACCTTTTGAGACAGAAAGCCCCTTAAGAGTCTATTGTACCTCACTGCTCTATATGTATAACGGAAGCAATTTGTAATTTAAATCCCAGCAGACACTAGACCCTACAGAATCCTGAGAACGTGACAGATTTTTTTCTCCCCCTTTGGAATAGACGAGCCATTTGGCTATAAGAAACAGGCTTTGGAAGAAGGCTTGGGAAGCCTAAGAATGAGAAAAAGAATCAAACTGCCTTTGTGACTAAAACACAAATTGGGAGGTGGCCGGGGGACGGCTTGGGGAAAATCCCAGCTCTCACGAGGAAGTCAGGAGTTCATGAGAGTGTTGCTACAGTAAGCTTTTCTTTTATTTTGCTGGATGGTGCGGTGCTGACCATAACACTTCCATCCCTCCCCAAAGCTTAGCGGACATCTGGACATCTGATCCCTTTCAGCTTGCTGCTATTTCAAGCAGGGAAGGAGTCGATGCTTGTGTTAGTCAGCTCTCTGCACCTTAACAAACACATGGGCCACTCAACTTAGAAAGAACACACTTGCCTTTGCTTCAGGGGTTTCAACCCAGAGGACACTGTCCCATATTGCACAGCAGGAAACACATGACAAGACCGCTCACCTAAAGGCTGCGGCATAAAGATAGAGGGGGTTGAGTCCCAGTTAGCTCCTTTGAGAACATGTCCCGCATAACTTCCCGCTAGGCTTTACTTCTTAAAAGAAGTCCTACTTTTCTTTTCTTTCTTTTTTTTAAATTTTTTTATTTTTTATTTTATATTAGATATTTTCTTTATTTACATGTAAATTTTTCCTTTCCCAGGTTCCCCTCCAAAAAACAAACAAACAAACAAAAACAACAAGAACAAACCTCTGTTGCCTCCCCCCTCCCCATGCCTGCCACCCCACCCTCTCCCACTTATTGGCCCTGGCATTCCCCTACACTGGGGCACAAAACCTTCACAAGGCTGAGGTCCTCTCCTCCTATTGATGATCGAATTTTCAATCCTCTACTATATACATGCTGCCAGAACATTCAGTCCCACCCTGTATATTCCTTGCTTGGTGGTTGGGTCCCTGGGAGCTCTGAGGGTACTAGTTAGTAATTGTTGTTCATCCTAAGGGGCTGCAAACCCTTCAGCTCCATAGAACCTTTCTCTAACTCCTTCATTGGGGACAGTGTACTCAGTTCAATGAATGGCTGTGAGCCTCTACATCTGTATTAGTCAGGTATTGTCAGAGCCTCTTAGGAGATAGCTATATGCTTGTCCTTCCTTCAGTCTCTGCTCCATAGTTACTCTCTGCCACTCCTTCTGTGAGTATTTGATTCCCCTTTTTAAGAAGGAATGAAATGTCTACCTTTTGGACTTTCTTCTTAAGTTTCTTCAATAGCGTCAGTGTGTCACCATGGTGGGGGTGGGGACACCCCAGATTCCAACTGTAACCATAAATGCAGTAATAAAGGATATAAGTTAAAGGACCCTTCCGTCCAACTGCTGGGGCTCATAAGAGACTTGGTGCCGGGGACAATGAGTAGAAGTAACTTCTTTTCAGCTTCTTTTCTCCCAATAAGAAAGCTGTTCAGCAAGCACTTGAGATTCCTGGAATGCCATCCCCCCTCCTAATGAGGCATCTCGGTACCAACGCCTTCAGCCAACGACCTTTTCCTACCCTGGATATTCCTACTCCCTTCCCCAAACTACGTAACCCTTGGTTCACCCTGAATAAAGTGTATGGACAGAAGCTGTTTTGTTTAATACCATCTGAGAGAGTCATTTCATTGAACATCGTCTAAAAGAGTTGTAACATTAAAGAGTCGTAACACTAAGATCTCTGGAGGGATCCCCCCTTCTCCACCAGGTGTGTACCGGAGCCCAGACACACCAAGGGAAGAGAAGAACCTCAGAACTCGGTTCCACTGTGGTGGCCTCAGTTTCTGCCTCACCGCTGGGATGTTGGGCTGCCCACATGTCCCTCAGGGAAGGCAAAATGCAGGGGACATTAGGCTGTGTGTCTGCCTCACCACTGGGGACCAGGGCACTGCCGGAATGTCACTCCGGGAAGACAGAATGCGGTCTAGGGTAGGGGTCCCAGTCCGTGTTCTCTCAGACGAGAAACAGCTAGATGTGGGATGGGTACTCTGGTTCTCAGTCTCCTGCGTACCCAGACACTCGCTGGGAAACACAAGTAGTTGAGAACGGTGATTTCTATCCTCCTGTGTACCCAGTTGCCACTGGGGACTGCGAGATGTTGGGAATGGGGGTCCCCAGCCGGTGCTGAACCTGGAACGAGGTGGAATATGGTTTAGCTTTGAGTGAGTGCCAAAGTACAGACGAGCTGGAAGAGAGGCCTTCTATGGGAGATGTAGGCACAGCTCATTACAACGAAGGCCGCCCCCACCAGCTCCCCCACTGTGAAGAGACTGAGTTGAGTAGATCATTGCTTGTCCAAACTGTTTTACACATGGCAGATGTGAATGCATATCTGACTCAGGGTGAACCAGGGATTAAATATTTCTTGCAGGGATGCCCAGGAAAGAAGCCAAATGGCTAAACACTCGTAGCCTATCTAAATACCTCATTAGCGTGGAGAACTCTAGGTTTTTGTGCTATGACTGGTTGTCATGGTCCTCTTAGTGGGGTGTCATGGTTACTCGTTCCAGGACAGGTAGTCGGGCCAGGACCTGATTCTAATGCCTACCGTTCTAGCTGTTTCTTGTCCGAAAGAACATGGCTCATGACCATGGGACTGAATTGTCCTTTAACACCCCGTACCACGCAGAATATCCCGGTCCAACCCAGTGATGGAAGGGACCTTTAAACACTCAGCTCAGGTGCTAGCTTGAGGGTGAAGTCTTCATAGCATAAGGTTTGGTCACCAGTAGCCACGAAGTAGACTGGCATCTCCAGAGGAAGGCTTGTTAACAAATCATCATGGTGGTTTTTTTTTCCTTTAGTTTGAGCTCAAATTTCGTGCTGCAAACTGAGTGTGCATTCCTGGTTTTTACTTTAATCTTTCAAATGTGGGCTCTATGACCTTAAATTGAGCATGCTCAGGAATGGACCCTTAGGGGAACACACTTAGAAATGGTCAACCTCTATATGAACTCATCTGGGCCCCTTGAATAAAACCCTCATTTGTTAGAGGAGAGCGCTGCTTTAGAAGGGACTTATCTGCTGCAGGTCATCAGTCTTTCCTACTCTTTTATATCTCACCTGTGCTGATTTGGCTTTGTTCTGAGGAAGATGTGAGCCTATTGTGTTGGGTTACGTCAAATACCACATGGTAACCGCAGCCTGGGGGTCCTATTAAACCATAGCTCTCTCTATCTTTTCCTCTCCCCTTTCATAGAACATTTAATGAAAGTTGGGTGGATCACAGGGGAGAGATTATGTCACACAGCCAACAATCTTAAAACAAATTTCTGAAATGTTCTATAGACTTATTTGAGCTATCTCATCACCTTGGGATTTCTCAATGGCCACAACATTTTACAAAATTCTTTAGCTCATTACCCATCTACTTGACCCCCTCCCCCGTTACTCCTTTTTTATTCTGTTGCTCCACCCTTTCCTCTTCAGTGGACTCTGAGAGGCTAGATTCTTCTCTACTGTGCTGAAAGTTCCTGAAGAACTTTCCCCTAAATTCCTCTCCAAGCCCGTTCTTCTATACCTAGGACCTCAGACAGGTTGTGGCTTGTTGGTGACATTGATTCATTATGTTGGCCTCTCTCTGGTCTTTTTAACTAAGGGGTCTAACCATGTAGCCTAGACTGCCTTTGAACTCTTTGTCCTCCTGCCCCCCCCCCCCCCAAGTGCTTGGATTATAGGCATGCACCATGCCCAACTACAAAAAAAGATCCTTTGTTCTTCCAGCTTCTGTAAATTTCCATACTGACCATTTTCACCAGAAGACACAGAAAAACATATTTTCCCTTCTACCTACCACCCGGTCACTGTGGACTCCATATTTTAAGAGACCAGTAGAGAAGAAGAATCAATGTATTGACAGGAATCATTGGTCAGTAAGATGAGGCTGACTGGCTCCTACACAGCAGTAGCTAAAGAACAACATACATATGCAGAACATGCCCAAGGCATCATTTGACACTCTGCTGCTCAATGTTAACTGTGTAACCACAGTTGCACAAGTGTAGTGACCCCAACTGAAAGGGGGCTTGTGCTGGTGTTAGGGTTCCTAGAGCATGAGGATCCAGTGTGCCTTGTGCAATAAGCTGTTTAGAGTGCTTAGGTATCAAGTTGACCTGACCTAGGATGTTCTCCCACACCAACTTTATTCTTTTATAAGTTTTCCCTAGGAACAAAGAACAGTTCAAAATCTGGATCATTTTTTTTTCCTCGTGAGGCAAAATTGTTGCCTGATGCAAGATGCAAGTGTGAGTAAAGGTGACAAAAGGCTGGACTTAGTGGTTGCTATGGTGAGCTTCCCAGCTGTTACATTAAGGGAGAGAGATTGGCTGCCTGGCCGCTGGGGAACATGGCTTCTGCAGTTGGTTTGCAGCTGAGTGTGACTCTGAGCAAGTAGAGGCCGTTTTACCTAACTTCTCCCCCTCACTGGTCTGTGTAGGCATACAAGGACTAAGGTGTGTGTGTGTGTGTGTGTGTGTGTGTGTGTGTGTGTGTGTGTGTGTATTCAGACCATTTAAGAAGGGCCATCTCAGACAGAGTTCCTCCCAGCATGCTTTGGGCCTCTGACTCTTCCTGTTTCCTGCTTCTTCCACTTCTTTAGTAGGGCATATTTCTTAGTGTACTTTCCACTTAGCACAGAGATTCCCCCTGAATCTCTGCCAGACTGCACACTTCCCCAGGATGCTGACCATGACCTACAGTGATTTCAGGACTGCACACAGTTCAGTCAGGGAGACTGAATGCTATAGAGCCAGGAAACCAGGTGATTCGAGCAGGGCTGTGTACATGCACCTCGGGCTCCTGCAAGCAGAGGGCTTGATTTTTGTTTCAGATATTTGGAATTAATATGAGTTAGCAGGGCAGTTTGAATCTTTGCTTCTGGCCTCTTGTTGCCACTTGACAATTTATTAGGATCCTGTATGATGAAATGGTGTATAGCAGGATCTGATTGGTGCCATCAACACCCATCCTTTCTGCTTAGATGGAATCTTTCATGTTCCAACTTGGACCACACCATCCTGTTTATTTCCATGTTCACAACACAGAGTGTCCTTGGTCCTGTCAGTATAGTAGGATAGAGAGCCCCCCAAAGAGCCAGGCCTGGGAAGAGTGTTAGGGTTGCTCTCCAAAGGATCTTGGAATCTTTCTCTTCAGAAACAACAAACAAAAAACCAAGCAAGCAAGCAAGCTAGCAAGCTAGCAAACATCAAGCTCAAATACCTCACAATGCAGGACATTTGTGTTTCTGTCACAGTACTGTATCTACTAGCAAATTTTTTTCTTTGATTAAAAAGTTCTTGTTTGGATATCATCTCATCTCTTCTCTGAGTGACCTATCTATTATTAAATGCCATTTATGCTACATGTTTAAACATCCTCAATTAGTGGGAATGTTGGGATCAATGAGTCAGTAATGGAATTCTGCGATTCCTAGCATCTAGCTAGCCCCTAACAAATTGCAGGGGTGGTGGTTGGTTCTTGTAGTTTTTATTTTCATTCTTGCCATCCTTCTGCCAGGGAAACTGGTTTTCATTTTAATTATATTTATTGGAGTGGTAAACTTTTGACACTTTCTTTGACTGAGAGCTTTGCCTTGCAAACAGTCAGCCATTGTTTTCTGTCTCTGTGCTCCGAGGTCTGTAGTCAGTGCTTCTCAATTTCTAGGGGTTAAGAGAGGACATTAAAATATTGTTAGCATAGCATATAGTTCCAGGCTGGCTGGTTCTGTTTGGTTAACTGCTTTGCGGTCCATTTTATTTGTTAGTCCCAACACAGCCCTATGAGGTGCATGATCGCATTTACTTGTACTCCATAGATAGTTTTTAATTAGCTTAAAAGAGTTCCTGTAACTTCCAGAAGGTGAGTGGTGCTACTTAAATTAAATTCCTTCAAGTCCCAGAGTTTTACCTGGTCTTCTGGGCCCTGCTATTTCCTTTGATTTCTGTGTTTTTGACAAGGTTAGAGATGTAAGCTACTGTTTAAAATGAAAGAGCAAAGAAATCTATATGACATTTTAATGAGAGAAGTTAAATCAAGCAAGACCCCATCAGCTCAGGCTTAGATTACATTTATTTATTTATTTATTTATTTATTTATTTATTTATTTATTTATTTTCAGTTTTTGTATTTTAAATGCCACTATTTTGAGTTTTTACAAGTTTCCTATTTTTCTTCCATAAATTCGTTAAGCGCCAGACCCCTCAAATGATTTTTAATTTCACTTCCTTTGAATTGACTTCTCACCAATGAGTTGCAGAATCTTTTCCTTAGTGAGCTCCTTTCCTTTCACTTTGGGGACGGCATAAAAGCAGGCGCTTGTTCTCTTGGAGTGAATGAGACTAGAGACTTCCAGAGGTAATGCACTCAGAGCTGCTGCTAATACGATGTAATGCTATGCAATTTTGAGATCATAAAATGAAGAAACCCAGAAGAAGGGGATTGGGGGTAGAGGCTTTTAGAGGTATGAAACAAGATGTGTGGAAAGCCAGTTTTATGAAAGGCAGAAATCCTTGTCTCACCCTGTCTGTTCTTCAGTCCTGAGATATAGGGCCATCACTATCTGAGTCTTTCCAAATAAGCAGGGCTGGCGACATTTCCCGATTGTTCCCAGTACTGACTGCAACAGACTCATCACCAGTTCTTCGAGCTACCATTCATTGACTTATCTTTTCCTGTGTAGCAATATACCTCAACATTTAAAAGCTTGATTTGACAATTCCCTTCTGGTTTTGTCTGGGTCAGGAACGAGATGTTTACCTGGGTATGTCTAGTGCATGGTGCTCCTGAAATTGCAGGCAAGCTGTTCTCAGAGGCTGTGATGACATTTGAAGGCTCCCAGAGAAGGAATAAGAGAATGGCCATGAGATTTGGAGCCTTGTATTTAGTTTCAAACCTAACATCACTTCATACCTGCCATATTCTGTCAGAGTCAGTAAGTCCAGCCCAGAACTTAATTATCAGAAGGCAGGGTTTCCTGGGAACCCTTTTAGATGCTCACTTCTGTACTTTAACCCCAGGTCCCAAGACTTCATGCCCATACCACATATGAGTACCTCTGCCTGCCTGATAGCTGTGAGGCTCCATCTCATTCTAGCTTCAGTTCAGATGCCAGCATCTTATTCTGTCAGGCCATCTGGGGACTTCAGGATCCCCTGTGAAATACATTTTTCAAAGAGAAAAACATCTGTTCCCTCATTCCTTACCCAAAATAGAAGGGTTGGGCAGACCTGAGCTCTCTGTTGAAATGTTTCTGCTCAGAGGCAGAGAAGTGGGGATATAAGTGGCTGCTTGATGGTATTCTGAAGCCGAGTTGAATAAACATTTCAAGATTAATTAAGGTATGGACATGACACAACTGTTTATAGCTTCTGCCTCTGTTCTCTGGTTCCACATGTTCATCAACCTTCCATTGCCATGACAGATGGCATGTGCTTACCTGTGAGTCTTTTTCCTGCTTGGGATTATGAGGACCGTCCAATGCCTGTATCATAGATTCTCTCAGTATCTCCCAATGCCATTCCCTCCCTGTTCAGGGTCTGGGTAATGAGTCTGCTGGGTAAACTACAAGTTGCCCTGACCTGTTTCCATAGGAAGTTAGAAGGCAGGTGTTGAAGTTTACACCTGTAATCCTAGCACTCATCAGGGAGGCAGGGAGAGCATGAATGTGTGGCCAACCAAGGCTTAATAGTGAAATTCTGTTTTTAAAAAAACGACAAGTAGACATCTCAACCTCCCTAAAGTAACAGCAAATACAAGGGTAAAGCTAGAGAAAGTACTTAAAACATTGACGTTCTTGCTTCTTCTTTGGGAAAAGATCAAATGGTAGATGATGCCAGGGTAGACAGAGGACTAGGGGCCCCATGATTTGGGGGTCCTAGTGTGGTGCTCATGGAGGTAAAGCCAAAGATATGGAGTGGATCCTTGTTGCCAAGCTGGGCCACCTGGTCAAAGACTGATGATCAAATCCCTAGGAGGGGATCTACTTGTTCTCCCTGCCCAATAAAACCCGCAAGATCATTGACTTTTTCTTGGAAATATCACTAAAGGATGAGGTTCTAAAGATCATGCCAGTGCAGAAGCAGGTCAAGGTTCAAGGCTTTGGTCAATATTGGGGACTACTACGATGACCATGTTGGTCTTGGTGTTAAGTGTTCCAAGGAGGGAGCTACTGCCATCTGAGGGGGCCATCATACTGGCCTAACTTTCCATGCTCCTTGTGTGGTACAGAGGAAAGAAACCTCACACTGTTCCATGTGGGGTGACAGGCCGCCATGGCTCTTTGCTGGTGTGTTGGTCTCATACCTACCTTGGAGGCATTGGCATTATGTCTACGCTTGTGAACAAGAAGCTGCTGCTGGCCGGTATTGGTGGCTGCTACTCATCAGCCAGAGACTGTACAGACATTCTGGAAAACTTTGCCAAAGTCGCCTTTGATGCCATGTCCAAGACATACAACTACCTGACCTGACCTCTGGAAAGTGACTGTGTTCACCAAGTCTCTTTATCAGGAATTCACTGACCCTCTGTGAAAACCCACACCAGAGTCTCTGTTCAGAGGACCCAGGCTCCAGCTCTGGCTACCACATAAAGGGTTGTACACAATAAAAATAAAGTGAATTAAGTCTGTTAAAACGAAACAAAACAAAACAAAACAAAACAAAACGAAACAAAACAAAACACTGAATGTCTTGACTGGGACCTAAACTATCAAGCCTTCTTCCTATAGGAGAAGGTTTAGATGGAGGGGATGTGGGTCAGAGAAAAGAACGATGAATAACAAATGCATGTTTTATGTTTTTTTTTCACAGATCAGTACCTATCATATGATGCAGATATGTCTATATGCATTTGAATTACCCACTTTTCTATTGGTGTGATAAAACACTACAATGAAAGCAACTTATAAAAGTGTAAGCACTGATTTGGCATGTATGATTTCAGAGGGCTAGGGTTTATGATCGTCACGGCAGGAAGTACAGCATCAGGAGGGAGAAAGTGAGGAGAGAGAGAGAGAGAGAGAGTAAAAGAGAGAAAGAGAGATCCATCTTCTGGGTGGATCTTTAGACCTCCAAAACCTGCCTTTAGAGACACAGTTTCTCTAAGGAGGCCATGCCTCCCAACAGTTCCATCAATGGGATTAATTATTCAAATATATGAGCTGATGGGGACTGTTCTCATTTAAACCACTCCAGTATCCAAAAGAGAGAGAACCAGTACAACATGCAGGTACCTGCAGGCTTGTGTCGACTAAGGCATTGTTCACAACTAAAACCAACCCAGTTTTCTACAAATGGATGAATAAGGAGGATGTGATACATATACAACATGGTCTATTATTTAGCTTCAAAGAAGAATCCCTGTCTATCAAGAAAAATGTTTTGATTTGGAGGTTGGTGTGATATGTGGACACAGAAGAATCATTACCACACATTTTCTTTCATGTGTAGAAGGTAAAATGTGTTCACCTGAATGTAAAATAGTAGTCATAGGTGTAAGAAAGGTAGGGCAAAGAAGAGACATATCTAATCAGTGTGTGGTTAATGCATGTGTAGAAACATACAGACCTTACATCATACATATTAATATGTATGATTAATACATGCAATAAATGCAAAATGAAATAAGGCCGGGTGTGGCAGTATATGGTTGCAGTCCTATACTTGACAGGCTGAGGATCTCAAGTCCAAGGCTAGCACAGCATACACAGGGAGATTTCACTTCAAAATAGCAGTGATAACAACAGAGCAAAGCAAAATATATGTATATGTACTTTCACATACTCATACATCACACACACACACAGACACACACACACACACACACAGACACACACAGACACAGACACACACAGACACACACACACACAGACACACACAGACATACACAGACACACACA
>JADRCD010212965.1:0-21507 GCA_019843815.1 Montemys delectorum
TTTTTTTTTTTTTTAATCTTAAAGTCTTATAATTTCATTTTTAACCCACTGGATTTGAAGATATGTTTAATTGCCACATGTTTTAGATTTTCTAGTTATGGATTTCTATTACTCATTCTAAATTATTTATTTTTGTAATTTTACTCACAATTATTTCTAGTATCATGATCATAAATGATGCTTAATATGATTTTTTTCTTTCTGAATTTGTTCTACATCCTAAAATACTTAATCTTAGAGATTATTATTGTGACCTGAGAAAGATGTGTTCTGCTTCTGTTGGATGGAGAATTGCTTTGTGTCTGTGTTGTTATGGTCCACTTAACACAAACTAGAGTTATCTTGGAAGAGGGAGTCACAACTGAGGAATTGACTCCGCTGACTTCTAGGGTTGTGTCTGGGGAAGCTTCTTACTGCTAGTTGATATAGGCAGGCCTGGCCCACTGTGGGTGCCACCATCCCTAGGCGTGTAGGCCTGAGCAGTATAAGGAAGGTAGCTGAGCAAGCCAGGGGAAGTGAGCCAGTAAGTAGCATTCCTTCATGGTTCTTCTCTTTGCTCCTATTTGGGCTCCTGCCCTGAATTCCATCAGTGATAGACTGTGACTTGGAAGTATAAGCCAAATAAAGCTTTCCCTCCTCCAAGCTGCTTTTGGTCCTGGTGTTGATAACACTAACAAAATGAACTAGACGAAGAGTCTCTAAGTCCTGTCGATCATAGTGTTAAGGTCAGGATTTTGTCACATACCACTGAAAGTCTCTTGTTGTTCAAATGCTGTCTCTGAGGTGTGATAGTCCCTTCCTGTCCCTGTGCTGTCTCTGAGGTGTGACAGCTCCTGTCCTATGCTGTCTCTGAGGTGTGACAGTCCCTGTCCTATGCTGTCTCTGAGGTAAGACAGTCCCTTCCTGTCCCAGTGCTGTCTCTGCCCTCCTTTCTGTGTTTGTTGCATATTATTTAGCAGCTCTGATCTTTGGTAGCATTTATAATTATAATGCCTGGTTATTTTTTTGTTTTTGTTTTTGTTTTTTTTTTGGTGGGGGTTGACAGTGACATCACCCCTGTAGCTCTTTGGGCTAATATTTGCATGACATTATTTTCTGCACTTTGATTTTCAACCTATGCATATCCTTAGATCTTCAGTTAGGATCATGTCGATAACAGGTGGCTGCCTTCTGCCCTTTGCAATCCGTTCTGCATTCTGTATGCTTTGTTTGGGAAATGCTATGATTTGGACAGAACTGGGTTATAGGAGCTTTTGAAAAGGGAAGATGAAACCAACCAGGTCCTAGAGTCCACCATCAGGATAGATTCATGCCGAGCACCTAGAATGGATGGTTTTGAGAGTCCTCATGAAATTCTGTTGGGAAAAAAAAATTGACTTGGCTTACCCCTAGGCTCTGGTCTGTCTCTTCTCCACATGGTCCCTATTGTGGTTCCCTGTGCTTCTGACATCCTTACCAAAGCCAAGCAGGTGCTAGCTCCTTTTGAAGTCCTAGAATTATGAAAATACACCTTTTCTTTATAGATTTCTCATGCTTAGGTATTTTGTTAGAACAATACGAAATGGGTTGATAATGAGATAATTTAATCTATTTGTGGTTTAGGTAATTATTGATGGGAATAATTACTAAATGGTAATTTGCTGTTTTGTTACTTGTTTTTTGTGTGTCTTACGTTTTTTCCTCCTATTCTGTCTTTGCTACCACCTTTTCTGTTCAATTGGCATTCTTGTGTTGATGCATGTGATTTCCTTATCATCCCCACTGTGTGATATTCTATAGCTCCTTTCCTTCTGGATATTATGGGGATTAAACATAACATCTTCACACAATACCAAGCCTTTTGAGTCTGACTGGAACAGATACAGCCACACACAACAGGTTTCTCCTTCATAGTTTAACCATTCTCTACTTTTCCTTCTTATCAAAGATTGTTTTTGTACAGACACGTTAACATAGATGCATGCTTTTGCCTTCTAAGTCCTAGAGAAGAACAATAAGCCCAGTGAACTAAAATGATGGTAGTGCAGGCTCTGCTCTGCCGCTGTCAGCTCCCCTTCCTGAAAATGTCTTACTGTTGTTTCTGTTACTATCTAGAGTCCTCTGATTTTAACTCAAAGGGTTCCTGGGAGAACCAGTAGTTTGAATTCCTTCAACTTTGAGCTGGGAATGTTTTCCTTTTTCCCTCTTGTTTAGGATGGCAGGTGAACTTTATGCAAGGGGAAGGGAGGCATGGCAGCAACTACATAAATTGCTACAGCAGTGATTGTCATTGGGACAGAGATTGGAGTCAAACCTTTCTCTATTTTAAGCACTTTAAATACATCATCCCACCACATTCTACCTTTCGGTATTTTGCAAGAAATATGGGGAAAGTGTTATTGAATGTAGAAAGCTGCTTTTGTCACTGCTTCAAATGGTACTGGCTTAAGTTTAAGTTTCTAATTATTTATTGCTACATACATAAAATTGATTTTTAAAAAGTGATCTTATATCCTGTCACCTCTTAAAACTAGGTAATTTTGTATAGTCCTTGAAATTATTTTATGCAGTTATAGCCATTGTGAAAAGAAACAGCTTAGTTGATTTCTGTCAATGTCTTGTTTTTTGTTTTTCTTATTTTATCCCCCCCCCCCCGATTTTACTACAGAAATAGAGTAGAGAGAGCCAGTAGTTTGCTCTTGGTCCTTAGAGAAAAACATCCAGTCTTGCTGGCAAGTGCTGTGCTGGCTGTGGGCTTTTGTAAGATCCCTTTACAGGTGGACAAAGTTTCTTTCAGTGAAAGATTGCAGAGAGTTGCCTGGGGCTGGGTGTGAGGATGTGGGGAGGATGCAGGCCTTGAGCCCTGGCATTTGAGAGGCAGAGGCAGGGCAGTCTGACTCTTAGCTAGCCTTGTCTACATAGTCAGTGCTGCATAGTGAGAGCCTGTCTTAAAAAGCCAAGATTATCAAGAGATTTTAGAACATACTTTTGAATTGTTGAACTTTCCCCACATATACTGAAATCAAATATCCCCCCTCATTCCTCCCTCCTTCCTCCCCTCCCTCCCTCTCCCCTCCTTCTTTCCCTTCTCCTTTCTTCCCTCACTTGTTTGCTGAAGTGCATTGATTCACTTTCTAGCATTCACTTTCAAAGGCATCATCCTCTTGATGAAACTCCTTCAGCCATGCTGTATGATCTTTTTTTAAATGCTTGGTTCAGTTTGCTAAAATTTCACTGAGACATTTTGCCTTGTTTTCAAGAATAATACTGGTGTCTCTTTTTTTCCCCTTCTTTGCAATGGATTTTAAGATAGTAGGAGTTTTATAAAATAAGTTGAAACTTATCTATACATCATCTATACATCTATACATACATCTTATGTATACATGTATACATCTATACATTGTTTTCTAAGAATGTAACCTCCTAGATCTAGACTTTTTCTTTGTGGGGCAGATTTTGTGTGTGTTTATAGTATTTTTCTATTAATTAATTAATTTACTGTATATCTTGATTGCAGCCTCCCTCTCCCAGTCCCCCCTCACAAGCCCCTCCTCCCAGTTCCCCCTCACACAGGCTGTCCTCCCTGTGCCCTGTTACACACCCCTCATCCCAGTCCTCCTCACACAGCCCCTCCCCTACCTCCCCTCTCCTGATAAAGGGGAACTTCTGGGGCAGATTTTAACTATAGATTACTTTTCTTTAGTATCTCTCTTAGGTCCTCTGGTGTTTCTTGTGTAAACTTTGATAGTTTTGTTTGTTGTTGTTGTTATGATAGGAGTTCATTCATTTTATCTACTTGTAAAATTCATTGTGACAAAGTTAATAGAACCTTTTAAAAATCGTTTAAATCATTTTAGGACCAGTGATGACATCCTTTTCATCCTTTGAGCAGTCCAAAATTTTTGTATTTTATATGTTCAATTTTACCTTTTTTTAATGAATGGATATTGATCTTGATTTTCTTTTTTGTTATTAATTTTTTTCTCTTTTTAACTTCATTTTGTTTTGGCCTTAATTTGGCTTTTTGCTCTAGTTTCTTAAGTTCAACTATTGAGCCACTGATTTAAGACTTTTATAATTATTGAGTGCTATATATTTTTTCAGGCACTGTTGTATTTTATAAAAAAAGGAAAGAAAGAACGAACCAGGCTATGTTTGGTAGAGTGAGGTATGGTGAGGTAGAAGGGAGTGCCTCTGGATACAGTATAAAATAGAGTTTATGTAGGACATGGGGAGGTAAGGTGAGGAAGGAGGGGAATGGGGAGAGAAGGGATAGAGAAGAAAGAAAGAGGGTAAGAGTGTGAGGAGGGGGCAAGCAGCCCCTCCCCTTTTATAGTGAGTCAGGCATACCTGGCTATTGCCAGGTAACTGTGGGGGATGGAGCCTAGAAGGAATGCTAGCACTCCCCTGTTTTGGTTTAACAAAAAAGGAAAAACTAGAAAGAGGTGATGAACCAGGAAGTCATGATCTCTAGTTGCTTCTTGCTGACTTTGGGCCATCATGTCTCCAGGAAACCTAAAAAAAAATGGGTATGGGGATGCCAGTCCAGTCTTAGGAGAATTGGCTGTTTCCTTGCTGTCCAGGTTCTGTGGAGCCATCTGTGGATAGATGGGGAGAAGCAGGTCCTGTAGGAGTATCTGTGTCTGTGTGAGCGGATTGGAGCATATGTGGGTTCCTTGTGAATATGATAGTTGATGGTATAATTTAGCATGAGAAATACCTTTTAAGTCCATAGTTAAAAGGCAACTTAAGGAAACTTAAATTTTCAACTTATGATTTTAAAAGTTGGATTGTATAATGGAATGTTTTATTAGGGTTAGGCTAATTTTTAAGAACTCTATTGGTTAATGTTAGGACAGTGGCATAGCAAGGAGAGGAAATATGAAGCATTTAGTCACTGGAAACTAAGTTTAGATAAGGAAGTAACAGAAGGTTACACCTGTGAAAGCTTACATCTGAACTTGTGTATCCTTTTTTGTGAAGTCTGTGAGCAAGACAACTCTGTCTGTTTTTGATAAGACATCTGGCAGTCTTAGCTAGTTAACGAATTGACTAATGAGGTAGTAAGGTGGATTACCTTGGGGTAAGGAGCTAGATCTGTTCTCTAGCTGTCAAGATACATTTAGTTTAGCAGTCAATGTAGTCAGAAATCTGGGAAGAATAAATTAAAATCTAGGTGTCACATATTAATTAAAATGACAGAGGTTAGGCTGACGTCCATTACCTAAACAGTTCCCAGGTCTCTGTGGTCTCCATCGAAACTTGAGCAGTGCCAGTCTGGTTGTCAAGCCCAGAAGATGAGAAACTTTTTCTTGTGGAGTAGGTACTTTAGAGAAATGAGAAATGACCCACCTTGACTAAGCCAATATGAGACATGTAACTCTTTGAGTATCCTCTGTTTGTCCACAGTGTAGGGCAAGCCCTGGCAGCATCAAGGCAAAGGAACAGTGTTTCTCAGTGGTATCATACCACAATCCAGGTAGAGTCTTGTCACTGTACCCATCTTTTCTTGGAGACCTTTGGGGGTGGGGGTGGGGTCACTGTTAGGCTTTGGGAGTCTCTGTCATAAGTGTAAACATTTAGCAGATTTTTGACAAGATTGAGAGCTAATCTATTAAGCATATCTGAGTTAGACAAATTGTGTTTGTTTAATCACTTCTAGATGTACTTAGCAATTAAGAAAGCACATTGTAACTTAATGGCAGTAGCAAAAACAAGGCTAAATGTATATTTAAGGCAGTGATCTTTAACTTTTTTACTATTTAGGAATAATTATTTACCAAGGCAAGATAGAACGAAAACTTTATATTAATTGTTAAGTGGCTTTGACAGGCTGTTCTCCTAAACGCAGTGAACTGGGGACTACCCATAACAAAGATGGTAGATGGTTCTGGGACTGTCCTTAGTTAAGATGGCACAGAAGAGGCAGCCAGCCACGTGACTGCCCTTAGCTAAGATGGTGCCGAACCTGCAGTTCTGCCTGGAGGAAAGTCATGTATTATACCTTAGAATGGAACAACAGAAGCAAAGCAAAGACCAGCATTCAGATGAGGGATGTGCAGCTCAGCTTGGCAGAGTATCAGCAAGTATGGGGTGGGTGAGGGGAAGAGAGAAGTGCCTAAAGCAGTGTTTCTCCCTGTCTCCTAGCAACTCTGCTCAATTGGGAGAGTGTCTGAATGCTGGAGTTTTGGGTGGTGGAGTTGAGTATCTTGGCAGAGCAGAGTACTGAGCAGGGCACAAGAGAGCAAGAGGGAATGTTGAATGTCAAGAGCTGAGGATAGTCAGGCAGCAGTCTCTTGGAGGGAGAGCATAGGGGCAAGCGGGAACATGCAGTGGCAGAATCGGGGTGGGGGACTAGGAGTGAGAGCAAGCAGCTAGAGAATGAGGCAAGGAGGGCTGGATTGTTGGTGAGTTGTAAAAGTGCCTTTAAGTGGCTATGTAGAGTTATTAGTTGGTGGGTATAGGGGCCAAGT
This sequence comes from Montemys delectorum, assembly GCA_019843815.1. NCBI lineage: Eukaryota > Metazoa > Chordata > Mammalia > Rodentia > Muridae > Montemys > Montemys delectorum. The sequence goes on from JADRCD010212965.1 coordinate 6,456, forward strand.
TTAGCCTGTGAATTAGACCAAGAGGCATCCTAGTAGGGATGAGGCAGTGAAGACCTTCCCTTTTCATGAGAGTAGGAGGAGCTAGCAATTTGTCAGTTCCTGTGCCTGGAGGACAAATGTGGTAGTAAAGGGAGCAGGCAGCCAGACCAGATCATCAAGTTGTCACTGGGTGAATTGGGGCTAAGCTCTGGGCCAGTGCCCTGAGCAACAGCAGGAGAATGGTTTACCTAGGCCCTAACCTAAGATTTTTTTCAGCAGTGTGAGAGAACCGCTTCCCAGAGAACAAGAGGGAGGGGGTCACCCAGGGGTAGAGGTCTTAGAACCAAGCAAGGTTCAGTGAGAAGACTAGTCATAAAGACTAAATGTCCCTGTCCTCAAGGACACTACAAGGTGGCTAGGAGCTCAACAACCCTCCTTTATAGGACCAGGGAACATTTATACTGACAAGTGTGGGGAGGGAGCCTACTAATTGATTTGATGGCTGCAAAATCTATGTGGCAGCAGGAGATTTGAGTTTCAGCACTAAAAAAAAGAAAGAACCAGGATAGGTTTGGTAAAGCTAGGTACGGTGAGGTGGAAGGGGATGATGCCTCTGCAGGCCCATGCTGAGACATCCCTTCCACCCTGAGGTACCAGCCACACAATGGATATAGGGAGGGGAGTTGAAGGAAACAGAGACAGAGAGAGACAGAGGGAGGGATAGAGGGGTGGAGGGGGGAGTAAGAGAGAGGGGAGAGGAATGGGGAGAGAAGGGATAGAGAGAGAGGAGAGTAAGAGAGTAAGAGTGTGAGGAGGGAGCAAGCAGCCCCTTTTATAGTGAGTCAGTCATGCCTGGCTGTTGCCAGGTAACTGTGGGGCAGAGCCTAAAAGGAATGCTAACAGGCACTGTTTTAGGTAGGTAAGTTTTGACTAATTTTCATTTGCATTTAGTAGAAGTTGTTTTATTATTTTTTGTAATTCTTTTGCAATTCTTTTACTCATGGAGATTCATAATTATTTTAATTAATTTTTAAGTATCTAAAATTCTTTTCCATTTTTCATTATAATGTCTAGTTTTACTTTTTTATTGTCAGAGAACACACATTTTATGTTCTGTATTTGAGAGGATTATTTTAAGCCAGAATGTAGATTATCTTTTGTAAATTTCATGTGAAGTTTTTGAAAAGAGGCTTTGTTTTTATTATTTGTAATCACATGTCTATGTGTGCATGTGTGCATGTACATGTGCCACAGAGGCCAGGGGTATGGGATTCCCTGGGACAGAGTCACAGGCAGCTGTGAGCTACCTGACACTGGTGCTGGGAATCAGTGCTGAAAATAACTAAAGAAAATAAAAGAAGTAGGTAAATTACAATTGCATGTCCTCCCATCAAACAACAGAAACATTTACAATAATTACCAGGAAAATACAGAAGACTTGACAAACGCATGCAGTCTATATGGCCCAATTGGCATATATAGAATATTCTATCCAAAACCAAAAAATGGCTTTTTATCAAGGGCACATACAGGATAGAGAAAAAGCTCAGCACTGATTCCCACCACCAGTGTCAGGTAGCTCACAGCTGCCTATGACTCTGTCCCAGGGAATCCCACACCCCTGGCCTCTGTGGCACTTGCTCCCACTATCGCCCCAGAATATGGTGGCTGCAGGCCTCCCAAACCGGACGTAGCCTGCTCCCCCGGGGGCTGCACCCCCTTGCGGAACTCCCAGACACTGACACACAGCTCCTTGACCTAGTGCACTGCGAGCCCGAACCACCCTGGCTATTGCCTCCTTCAGCAAATTTTACTGGCATGCGCAGCCATCACTGTCCCACAAGCTTGGTCACTGGGGCACACCTCACTGGTCATTGCTAATTATGAGCCAGGACCGCCTGAGAGCTCCATTGCAAGTGGGTGGGGCCTCCGCCACCATGTTGGCCATGTGCAACCCCACTTAAGACAAAGGCACAAGACAAAAGACTCGCATTCACTCGTCAAGACAAGACACACAAACTTACATATAACATGTAACATAGAACAAAACCACGGGGAGGGCAGAGTGGTGAACTTCGGCATGGCCCGCCTCTCCTGTGCTGCACCTCCGCCTCCAGGGAGGTGTTTCCATTCTGTTGGCTCTCCAAACCAGAGCCTGAGGAAAAGGCTGTCTCTACTTTCTCGGAGTTAGTCAACCTTCCATCCAAACGTTGCCCTTTTTATTTATGCTCTACCCTGGCCGCCTAAGTGTGGCCCCACGGCCACTGGGCGACCGCCTGTTCCCGGTCCTGGCTGTTTACCACTACTGAATTCCCTAAAGACCAGCACCGGGCCAGCATGGCCTTGACTTACCCTGGCAAACCTGCCGTTCTATCTTTATATTTTTTTATTTTTAAGAGAGCTCTCTTGAAGTAGTAGAGCACCTTCTTTCTTCTCCAATCCAGCCCCACATTTGGGCACCAATCTGTAGCTGTCCAGCAGCCACAAGTACGAATGGGTTTTCTGGAATGGGGTCAAGGTACTGGAAAGCCATTTTGTGGTACCGGAACCGCGTGGAGGGATTCGTAAAAATTAGCCAAACACAGATGTGTTTCAATCAGCCATCTTTCATTCAATTCTTCTTTACAAGCAAAAACAGGTTGAATAGGTAAGGCAAAACCCCTCCCCTAAGTTCATCAGCAACTTGGCCCAATCTGCAACTTCTCCTTCAGTCTCTGGAGGCGGGACTTCTGACATAACTCGAACTTGGAGAGAGGCGTGGCAATTAGCAGGAGGTAGGCAGAGAGGCGTGGTTATCTGTGGCAAGTCGAGGTCTGATGAATCAGTCCTCAGAGGCAGGAGGGTCACAAGTGTGTTGCAATTATATTTAAATTAGAAAATGCATAAAATATTTATCAGATGCCTGTAAGTGCTGTTTGAGAGAGACAATAATAAAAGCAATAGCTACCTATGTAGTTAGGGTACATCTACCATCACAATCCATTTCCAGAAGGTTTTCATCATCTCAAGGAGAAACATTAGATGATACCTGTGGTTTGAATAAAAATGGCTCCCATAGGCCACTAGGGAGTGACACTATTAGGAGATATGACTTTATTGGATGAGGTGTGGCTTTGTTGGAGGAAGTATGCTACTGGGAGTGGGCTTTGAAGTCTTAGATGCTCAAGCCAGGCCCAGTGATTTACTCTCTTCCTGCTGCCTTCTCATCTAGATGTGGAACTCTCAGCTACCTCTCTAGCACCCTGTCTGTCTGTGTGCTACCATACTTCCCACCATGATAATAACAGATTAAACCTCTGAACTGTAAGCCGGCCCCAATTAAATGTTTTCTTTTATAACAGTTGCTGTATTTAGAGTGTCTCTTTATAGCAACAGAAACCCTAACTAAGACACTATATACTCCCACCCCTTTCTTCAATCTATGCTTTGGTGGTCTTTGTTTTACGTTTGTCTTTATGAACAGTTAGTTCTACAATAGGCACCTCACATTAAGTGCAATAACAAAGCAGTTCTGTATTGGCTCCTTTGACTGTATAGTACATTCTTTTCTTGAGCATGCCACTGTCTTTTCCACATCATTCAGTTGCCATTGTAATCAAGCATAATAGATTAGATTATAGTTAAGATTCAGCAGGTAATGCTGTCTAAGGGCATATCTATAAAAGGTGACAAACATGATGTGAAAATGGTGTGCTCATTTTGTACTGGTGTCTGGTAGTATGTTTAGTTAACTCAAAACCAATCGATTTTCTTAGAAATTCTAAAGATATCCCAGAATTTCATGTTAAGTGACTGATCTTAGAAGGCAGAGATAAGTTTAAATGATCAACTATGTGGTATTTGCCAGTCATTTAAAATCGAGATTCAGTGTTCTAATGCTTCATTTAATTTGAAGAACTTGATCATGCCTCTTCTGTTTGCAGAATTGTACTTCTGAGAGGGATCTGAATATTCAGGTAACCGATGATGATATTAATGAAATAATTCAAATAGATGGAACTGGCGATAACTCTTCTACTGAAGAGGTGGGAAGTATAAGGGATGCAGATGAGAATGAGTTCCCAGGGATCATTGATGCCGGTGACCTCAAGGTGCTTGAAGAAGAAGTGGAAAGCGTATCAAATGAAGATTCAACTGGAAACAGCAGCGACATCGAGGACCATCAAATAGATGCCCTAGAAGAGGTGAGAAGTCTTGGCTTATTAACTAATAGGATTTGTGCCTCCATATACTGCATAGCCAAATACATTTCTAATTAAGATTAACCTCATCTCAGGTCTTTTAAAGTCAGAATTATTTGTATGCAGGGCCCTTAACATTTCAACTTTAAACTGTCATTTAAATAAGTGGTTAGGAATTGGATTTATGTTTGTTGCTTTTTAAGTAGTCATAGTAGAAGACTTGGGAGATACAGCCTTTGTCCTTTTTCTTATAAATATGATGACATTTGGGTAGAACATGGTAATTATATTTGTGAGGGCAGTTGATGCGCACTTGAGGCTGCCTTCACATATCTACCTGTGGTAACTAACATCTCATTGCATTTGTCCCTTCAGAGATGAGAAAACTGAAAAGTGGGGAGTTGCCCAAGGTCAACTCTATAATTATCAAGTGGTGAAGCTAGAATTCAAAGCTAGGTTAACTTTAAAGCAAAAATACTATTCTGTTTCTTCAGGTCTCTTTACTTCTATGTCTTTCTATCTTTACAAAAATTTGAAGCATCATGAAATCCCTTAATGTGATCATCTTTCATCTTTAGGATCCCCTAAATTCTGGAGATGATGTCAGTGAGCAGGATGTGCCAGATCTGTTTGACACAGATAATGTAATTGTCTGTCAGTATGATAAGGTACTGTGCTTGAATTTTGGACTGTGAGTTTATTAATTGAACTTATACTGGAAGTTATATATAATAGTGAAAAATATGATGATGAGTTCTAGTTTGCAGTCAAGTGACTCATGGAACAGCTGTTTAATTCTGTAAAGGAGAGCTGGGCAGTGGTGGCATATATGCCTTTAATCCCAGTACTTGGGAGGCAGAGGCAGAAACAGGCAGATTTCTGAGTTTGAGGCCAGCCTGGTCTACAGAATGAGTTTCAGGACGGCCAGGGCTATACAGAGAAACTTGGTCTTGACAAACCAAAAAAAAAATCTGTAAAGAGTTTCTTTGTGTATACATTGTGTGCACATTTTTGTGGGTGCACATGTTTGCATCAGTGTGCATGGAGGTCAGAGGGTAACCTCTGTTGTTATTTCTTAGGAACTGTATACCTTAATTTTAGAGAAAAGGCTTTTTCATTGGTCTGGAGCTAAGCAAGTGTCTAGGCTGGCTGGCTGGCCACCAGGTCCCAGTAATTCTGCCTGTGCTTGCCTTCCCCTGCACTGGGGTTACCAGAGTATACTACTGTGCTTAGCTTCTTTTAATGTGGATTTGGGTCTCAAACTCAGGTCCTCATTTGTACTGCAAGCACTTTATCTACTGAGCCTTCTCTACAGTTCAATTCTGTGACGTTTTGAGGGTGTATTTTGGGTCTTTCACTGTGCTATGTGGGATAGTGACACTTGAAAGTGATCATCTTTCCTTATCCCTGTCTCAGTGGTTCTGGGGATGGAACCTAGGATGTAGCACATGCTAGGCAAGTGCTTTGTACAAAGGCATTAGGTTATACCCTTACCCCCCATTAGGCTATGCCCTCCAGCCCCTAAATGATAAACTCTGTCTTAAGGAGGTAACAGTCTTACTTAAACATAGTATTTCTTATAGAATAAAAGGATGGTGGGCAAGTCAGATATGAGAACAGTGTGACAGGTAAAGCAAATGCTAGTGACACAGGAATCAAACCGTCAGCTATGTTTGTGGCAGAGAGCAGGACCTAAAGTAGCAAGGAACTACAAGGAGTTATTTGCTGTTGGAATTCTTCATGAACCTGTCATGGGTGATGCAGGCCTTTGACATGGGGCTTCCTGAGTTGTACTGCAGAAGTAGGGACAAGAAGCAGGCATTCAAAGTGCATCCTGACACTGAGCAGAGAAATAAAGGGATGAGGGATGTGCATGGGAAAGTCTTACCAACATTGTCCCACAAGCCTGCTACTGCCTGTCAGGTGACATTCAGGTCCTTGGTAACTTAGCATGCATGAAGTGAATGCTAATATCTTTGGTGTTTTTTAATCATAATTTTATATACATGAAGGAAACAGAAGATAATGTTTTAATTGGTATAGAAAGCCATTTCTCTACAAAATCACCTTATTCTTTTTAACATGTTATATAGATAGAAAAAGATTATGGTCAGGTTTTGGTCTCCCTCTCCATTAAAATATAAACTCTTCCAAGGCAGGAATTATTTTTACATTCATAATACATTAAAGTCTACAGTCATCTCTCTATATCTGCAATTTCCTCTGTGGATTCAACCAAGTGGGTTGAAAACATTTGGAAAATTACATGTTTATTGAACATATGCAGACTTATTTTTGGTCACTAGTTTATAACAATTCAGTATTACCATTACTTAAAAGCATTTGCATTGCATTGGCTATTATGAAAAACCTAGACATTATGTAAAACTTTCAGGAGGATGTACATAGGTTGTATGTAACACGTAAAACCATTTGTATAAGGGATTTGAGGCAAATTCTGCAGCCAGTCCCAAAACACCCAGAGGAAATTCCACTCCCAAGCACCCTAACACACCTGGGATCAGAGGTGAGAAGGACACAACATCTGTCCCAATACCTGGAGTAACTGGAACCAGCAGGACGAGGCACACAGGAACTCTATCAGCCCAGTAGCTCAGGTTCCTTCTGGTCTTCTGGGCTGGTGCCCTGAGCAGACCTTGGGCACAAGCTCCGAAGCCAGTCTCATAATACCCAGAGGAAATTCCAATCCCAGGCACCCTAACACACCTGGGATCAGAGGTGAGAAGGACACAACATCTATCCCAATACCTGGAGTAACTGGGACCAGCAGGACCAGGCACACAGGAACTCCACCAGTCCAGTGGCTAGAGTTGCTTCCAGTCTTCTGAGCTGGTGCCCTGAGCAGACCTTGGGTGCAAACTCCACAGCCAGTCCCGAAATACCCAGAGGAAGCTCCACTCCCAGGTGCTCTAACAAACCCAGGATCCCAGAATCACAGAATCACAGGATCACAGAGACAGCTTGACTCTGAGGAGTTCTGACACAACCAGGATCAAAGGAAGGACAGGCTCTAGACAAATTTAGCAAGGGCAGGTAGCACTAGAGATAACCGAATGGTGCGGATCAAGTGTAAGAATATAAGCAACACAAACCAAGGTTACTTGGCATCATCAGAACCAGTACTTCCACCATAGAAAGCCCTGGACACACCATCACACTGGAAAAGCAAGATTCAGACATAAAATCACTTCTCATGATGATGATGCAGGACATTAAGAAAGACAAAAATAGCACCCTCAAAGAAATACAGGAGAACACAGGTAAACAGCTAGAAGCCCTTCAAGAGGTAACACAAAAATCCCTTAAAGAACTACAGGAAAACACAATCAAACAGGTGAAGGAAATGAGCAAAACCATCCAGAATCTAAAAATGGAAATAGAAACAATAAAGAAATCTGAAAGAGAGACAGCCCTGGAGATAGAAAACCTAGGAAAGAAATCAGGAGTCATAGATGCAAGCATCACCAACAGAATACAAGAGATAGAAGAGAGAATCTCAGGGGCAGAAGACACTATAGAAAACATTGACACAACAGTCAAAGAAAACGCAAAAAGCAAAAAGCTTCTAACCCAAAACATCCAGGAAATCCAGGACGAAATGAGAAGACCAAACCTAAGGATAATAGGTATAGAAGAGAGTGAAGACTCCCAGTGTAATGGGCCAGTAAATATCTTCAACAAAATTATAGAAGAAAACTTCCCTAACCTAAAGAAAGAAATGCCCATGAACATACAAGAAGCCTACAGAACTCCAAATAGACTAGACCAGAAAAGAAATTCCTCCCATCACATAATAAAAAAATCAAATACACTAAACAAAGAATTTTAAAAGCAGTAAAGGAAAAAGGTCAAGTAATATATAAAGGCAGGTCTATCAGAATTACACCAGACTTCTCACCAGAGACTATGAAAGCTAGAAGATCCTGGACAGATGTCATACAGACCCTACAAGAACACAAATGCCAGTCCAGGCTACAATACCCAGCAAAAATCTCAATTACCATAGATGGAGAAAACAAGATATTCCATGACAAAACAAAATTTACACAATATCTTTCCACATATCCAGTCCTACAAAGAATAATAGAAAACACCAACATAAGGAAAAAACTACACCCTAGAAGAAGCAACCTAATTCCACCTCTTAAAACAAAAACAACAGGAAGTAATAATTACTTTTTCTTAATATCTTAGTATGAAAATTAATATTACCTGACATATCCTAATTGATTGAAATCCAAAAATATGAGGAATTAGACATTTTTTGACTGTCATCCAATGGTCTGTTGAAGTTGGTAATTGGAGAAATAGGTCCAATATTGTACAATCCATATACACTTTCAGCTTGTTTGTTCGTGACAGTGTCTTGCTGTATATAATATAAGGTTCTTGAAATCTTGCTTCTCCTATCTCAGCTTTTCTGTTAGTAGCATTGTTTCTTTCATGTTTTTACACTATACTATGGTTTTCAGAACAGCTTATATATTTCAAAAGTATTTATATACCCAAAAGAAATGTAGACAATCCAATTGGGAGGGGGCTTGTAAGAGAACAACAAAGAATGAAACGGAATGCTTTGCTTGACATTTGTAACTCTTATGTCAAGTTTGAAGAAGAGGACTTTATCAGTTACTCTTTCTCTGAGATGAATGCTTTTCCAAATTATCACAGCCAATGATTACCCTCACCTAATGTCTGTGCTACCCACCAAGCAGAACCATTGTTCATTGAAATAGTTGATGAGTGACTCTATGGATAGACTATCTTAATATACACACCATTTCTTAAATGAATGTAACCTGTTCTCTGTGGCCTGAGAATAAAGTCACTCACTCAAGCCAAATAGTTTTGACCATAGCAGGATGTCTGTATCCAAAAATCGTGCCTACAATTCATTCCTTGGTGCAGAAGAACTGTCAACTCTCAGTTTGACTACGCTGGAAATAAAATCCTTTGGTGGTGTGAAGGTCATTTAAGTACAGCCTTATTACAATGAAATCTAATGTCTAAAAATTGTTCTTATTTTTGGCTTGTACCCACAGGAAGATCCAAGATTTTAAGCTCTACTAAATACAAAACAAACAAACAAAAAGACTTTGTATATTTATTTTCATTTAAGAAAATACTAGTAGTGATGTATTATTTTGAAATATACAGTTAATGTGTTTGAAGTTATTTAAAATTTATATTGAGGAAAACGTATGTATTTTTCAGTATTGCTGTAGACAAGCATCTACATAAGACTTTTAAATTGATTGTTTTATATCAACCACCTTTTATAATACTCATTATTATTGTAATAATATTTTATAAATTTTAAAAAATATGACAAAAAAGATATTGTAGGTATTGAAGGATTGCAAATTCGATCATCAATAGGAGGAAAGGACCTCGGCCTTGTGAGGGTTTTGTGCCCCAGTGTGGGGGAGTGCCAGGGCCAATACATGGGAGAGGGTGGAGTGTCAGGCATGGGGAGGGGGGAGGCAACAGGGGTTTGTTCTTGTTGTTTTTGTTTGTTTGTTTATTTTTTGGAGGGGAAACTGGGAAAGGAAAAATTTACATGTAAATAAAGAAAATATCTAATAAAAAAGAATGTGATTTAATTTTACTTAAAATATGTTTTTAAATATTAACAAATTCAGCTAAATTGAAATCATTTAACTTTTCTCATCATAATGCAACACAACTTAAAAAAAAAAAAAGAAAAAGAAAAAGAAAAAAGGGATTTGAGCAGTCCACAGAGCTGAATCTAAGTTGCTGTGGAGCCAGTCCCTGACACTGACACAGAGAGATGGTCCTCACTTTGTAAGGATGACTGACCTTTCTCCAGCACTATGCTAGTATTTGACTTATGGGAACTCAAATGTTTGTTAAAGAAAGGATAAACTATCTTGAAAAGGTCTTACATATAGGATCAGCAGAATCCTATTTACTATTATAAACAATGTATGTGATCCTTTAGTTTATGGACTTAGAACATCCTTCTCTCTCCAGATTCACCGGAGCAAGAACAGATGGAAATTCTACTTGAAAGATGGTGTCATGTGCTTTGGAGGGAGAGACTATGTGTTTGCAAAAGCCATTGGTGAAGCTGAGTGGTAAGCAGAAGAGGCTCTGTGAACCTACGTGGGACTACTATATTGTATGTGTGGTCTACATTCTGATTTTATATGTGGTTCATCAAAGAGTTGATTAACTTTTTGTTCATTGTATGGAATTAAATAAAGGTATAGTTCAAATGCAAACACACATTTATAATGTTATTTTTATTTTGTTTTAGCTGGCACCCCTTCATTATCCATTTTTTGAAAAGCATTGGGTATGACAATACTCTGCCGTGTCTTGCTTGTCACTGTAGCCCCACCCACATGCCTTCAAACCCCTCATTTTTTAAAAGTCCAAACAAAATCCATGTAAAGTTAAGCTAGAGGATAAAGTGCAATGCTGTTCTCTTTGTGTATGGACACTACTCTATCCCCCAAATCTGGATGTATGTACAGTGGTTAGTTACCATGTGGGTGCTGGATATTGATTCTGGGCATTGAGAAAAGCAGGCAGTATGTTTAACTGCCGAGTTATCTCTCCAGTTTGGGTTAAGAGGTTAACATCTATTTTTTTAAATCATGCTGAATGTCTTAGGGTTTTTACTGCTGTGTTAAAACGCCACAATCAAAACCAGCTTGGGAACAAAAGGGTCTATTTTGCTTATACTTCCATATTACAGTTTATCATTGAAGACAGTCAAGACAGGAAACTGGAGGTAGGAGTGGATGTAGAGGTCATGGACAAGTGCTGCCTATTGTTTGTTCTTCATGGCTGGCTCAGCCTGCTGTCTGATGGAACCCAGGACCACCAGCCCAATGATGTCCTCCCCCGCGATGGACTGGGCCCTCCCCCATCAATTTTTAATTAAAAAACTATCCTATAGACTTTCGTGCCGACACCCAGATCTTTTTTTATTAGATATTTTCTTTATTTACATGTCATATGATTTCTCCTTTCCCAGTTTTCCCTCCAAAAAAAAAAAAAAAAACCAAAACAACAAGAAGAATAAACCCCTGTTCCCTCCCCACTCCCCCTGCTTGCCACTTACTGGCCCTGGCATTCCCATACACTGGGGCACAGAACCTGCACAGTGCCAAGGGTCTCTCCTCCCGTTGATGACCGACTTGTCCATCTTCTACTATACACATGCTGCCATATTCATCAGTCCCACCATGTGTACTCCTTGGTGGTGGTTTAATCCCTGGGAGCTCTGAGGGTACTAGTTAGTTCATATTGTTGTTCCTCCTAAGGGCCTGCAACCCTTCAGCTCCTTTGGTCCTTTTTTAACTCCTTCATTGGGGACCCTGAACTCAGTTCAATGGATGTCTGTGAGCCTCTACTTCTGTATTAGTCAGGTACTGTCAGAGCCTCTCAGGAGACAGCTATATCAGGCTGGATTGTCCTTCTTTCAATCTCTGCTCCATAGTTAGTCTCTGCAACTCTTTCCATGGGTATTTTGTTCCCCCTTTTTAAGAAGGAATGAAATGTCCACATTTTGGTCTTCCTTTTTCTTGAGTTTCTTGTAGTTTGTGAGTTGTTCTTCCTGTATTCTGAACTTCTGGGGCTAATAACCACTTATCAGAGAGTGCATACCATGTGTGTTCTTTTGTGATTAGGTTTCCACACTCAGGATGATATTCTCCAGGTCCACCCATTTCCCCAAGAATTTCATAACTTCATTGTTTTTAATAGCTGAGTAGTACTCCATTGTGTAGATGTACCACAATTTCTGTATCTATTCCTCTGTTGAGGGATATCTGGGTTGTTTCCAGTTTCTGGCTATTATAAAGAAGGCTGCTATGAACATGGTGGAGCATGTGTCCTTATTACATGTTGGAGTATCTTCTGGGTATATGCCCAGGAGTGGTATAGCTGGGTCCTCTGGTAGAACTATGTTCAATTTCTGGAAGAACTGTCAAACTGATTTCCAGAGTGTTTGAACCAGCTTGCAATCCCACCAGCAATGAAGGAGTGTTTCTCTTTCTCCACAACCTTGCCAGCATCTGCGGTCACCTGAGTTTTTTATTCTAGCCAATCTGACTGGTGTGAGGTGGAATCTCAGAGTTGTTTTGATTTGCATTTTCCTGATGACTAAGGATGTTGAACATTTCTTTAGGTGCTTCTCAGCCATTTGATATTCTTCACTTGAGAATTCTTTGTTTAGCTCTGTACCCCATTTTTAATAGGGTTATTTGGTTCTCTGGAGTCTACCTTCTTGAGTTCTTTGTATAATTAGATATTAGCCCTCTATCAGATATAGAATTGGTAAAGATCTTTTCCCAATTTGTTGGTTGCCATTTTGTCCTATTGACAGTGTCTTTTGTCTTACAGAAGCTTTGCAACTTTATGAGGTCCCATTTGTCAATTCTTGATCTTAGAGCATAAGCTATTGGTGTTCTCCTCAGGAAATTTCCCCCTGTGCCTACTTGCTCGAGGTTCTTCCCCACTTTCTTTTCTATTAGTTTCAATGTATCTGGTTTGATGTGGAGGTTCCTGATCCACTTGGACTTGAGCTTTGTACAAGGAGATAGGAATGAATCGATTTGCATTTTTCTACATGCTAACTGTCAATTGAGCCAGCACCATCTGTTGTAAATGCTGTCTTTTTTCCACTGTATGGTTTTAGCTCCTTTGTCAAAGATCAAGTGACTATAGGTGTGTGGGTTCATTTCTGGGTCTTCAATTCTGTTCCATTGATCTCCCTGCCTGTCGCTGTACTAATACCATGCAGTTTTTATCACAATTGCTCTGTAGTACAGCTTAAGGTCCAGAATTGTGATTCCGCTGGAGGTTCCTTTATTGTTGAGAATAGTTTTGGCTAGCCTTGGTGTTTTGTTGTTCCAGATGAATTTGCAAATTGTTCTTTCTAAGTCTGTGAAGAATTGAGATGGAATTTTGATGGGGATTGCATTGAATCTGTAGATTGCCTTCAGTAAGATGGCCATTTTTACTATATTAATCCTGTCAATCCATGAGCATGGGAGATCTTTCCATCTTCTGAGATCTTCTTCGATTTCCTTCCTCAGAGACTTGAATTTCTTGTCAAACAGATCTTTTACTTGCTTAGTTAGAGTTACACCAAGATATTTTATATTATTTGTAACTATTGTAAAGGGTGTTGTTTCCCTAATTTCTTTCTCAGCCTGTTTATCCTTTGTGTAGAGGAAGGCCTATGATTTGCTTGAGTTAATTTTATATCCAGCTACTTTGCTGAAGTTGTTTATCAGGTTTAGGAGCTCTCTGGTGGAATTTGTGGGGTCACTTAAGTATACTATCATATCATCAGCAAATAGTGATAATTTGACTTTTTCCTTTCCAATTTATATCCCTTTGATCTCCTTTTGTTGTCTAATTGCTCTGGCTAGGACTTCAAGTACAATATTGAGTAAGTAGGGAGAGAGTGGGCAGCCTTGTCTAGTCCCTGAGTTTAGTGGGATTGCTTCCAGTTTCTCTCCATTTAGTTTGATGTTGGCTACTGGTTTTCTGTATATTGCTTTTACTATGTTCAAGTATGGGCCTTGAATTCCTGATCTTTCCAAGACTTTTATCATGAAGGGATGTTGGATTTTGTCAAATGCTTTCTTAGCATCTAATGAGATGATCCTATGGTTTTTTCTTTGAGTTTGTTTATGTAGTGAATTACATTGATGGATTTCCATATATTGAACCATCTCTGCATCCCTGGGATGAAGACTATTTGATCATGGTGGATGATCATTTTGATGTGTTCTTTGGTTCGGTTTGCAAGAATTTTATTGAGTATTTTTCCATTGATATTCATAAGGGAAATTGGTCTGAAGTTTTCTTTCTTCGTTAGGTCTTTTTGTGGTTTAGGTATAAGAGTAAATTGTGGCTTCATAGAACGAATTTTGTAGAGTTCCTTCAGTTTCTATTTTGTGGAATAGTTTGAGGAGTATTGGCATTAGGTCTTTTTTGAAGGTCTGATAAAACTGCACTAAACACATCTGGTCGTGGGCTTTTTTTGGTTGGGAGACTATTAATGACTGTTTCTATTTCATGAGCAGATATGGGACTGTTTAGATCATTGATCTGATCTTGATTTAACTTTGGTACCTGGCATCTGTCTAGAAAATTGTCCATTTCATCCAGGTTTTCCAGTTTTGTTGAATATAGGCTTTAGTAGTAAGATCTCATGATTTTTTTGGATTTCCTCAATGTCTGTTGTTATGTCTCCCTTTTCATTTCTGATCTTGTTAATTAGAATACTGTCTTTTTGCCCTCTAGTTAGTCTGGCTAAGGGTTTATCTATTTTGTTGACTTTCTCAAAGAACCATCTCCTGGTTTGATTGATTCTTTGTATAGTTCTTTTTGTTTCTATTTGGTTGATTTCAGCCCTGAGTTTGATTATTTCCTGCCTTTGACTCCTCTTGGGTGAATTTGCTTCTTTTTGTTCTAGCCCTTTCAGGTATGCTGTCAAATTGCTGGTAAATGCTCTCTCCAGTTTCTTTTTGTAGACCCAGTGCCACTGTTTCAATGATCTGTGTGTAAGATGTGTCTAATGGTGCTGTAATAATGACCTGCCTCTAGGTTGTGTCCACTGCCACTGTAAAAATGACCAGTCTGTAGGATGTGTCCACTGCTACAGTAGTAATGACCTGTCAGTTGTATGTGTCCACTACTACGATAGCATTGACCTGTCTGTAGAGTGTGTCCACTGCTGCTGTTACAATGTCCAGTCTGTAGGATGTGTGCTGTGATGCTGGAACCATGATTTGCCTGTAGGATGTGTCCACTGTTACTGTAACAATGAGCTGCCCTTAGGTTGTGTCCACTGATGATGTAACAATGACCTCTCTGTAGGTTGT
>JADRCD010212967.1:0-13561 GCA_019843815.1 Montemys delectorum
GTTTCATTGAGGTGGCCATGAGAATAGACTTCATGGTCCAACTGTCATGCAAAACCCCTTCCCAAGGGAAATTCTCTATAGCCACACCAAGCTCCTTTATAACCCATGTTCCATGAATGAGCACACTGGTGTTCCAGGCTTTCCATGGCTGACAGCACCTTCACTTATCTGTGCCCCTCTTTTACCAGTTCAACCAGGCCTCCCCTTGAGAGCAAACTTTTTTTACCCTAAGTACAAGCACACCACGGTCCTCTCTCACCTACATCATGAAGATCTTATCAAGATTCAGTTTAAGCATCCATTTCCCCCAGGATGCTGTCTTGAGTTTTCTCTTGGCAAGCTGGACATGTTCTACGGACTAGTTTGTTTAGAATCCAGCTATGAAGTCCTGGGTGCTTTATTTCAGAGGTACATGTTTACAAGCTGGGCTTTTGTTGGCACGAGATCTGCATTCTCTTTATCTGCTTCTTTAGTTTATCACATTCAACTGACATTTACTGAGATTTACTCTAGGCCAGGTAGTTGGGTACTTGTGGGCAAAGAATCTACCTTCCCAGGTTAATTGTCCAAGGAAAGGACTTACGGTCAAGTGGAAAAAGAATATGTATTTCTTCCACAAAATAGTGTTGCAAAGAAACTGCTTAGAGGTACAAAATGGTCCACCCAGAAGGAAATTTTATTTCATGTTAGTGGTAAAAAGAATGACTAACTTTAAGCAAGTTTTAAAATTTTGCTTTATTTTTTTTAAAAATTTCATACTTGCATATAATACATTTTGATCAAACCACCCCAATTCCTCCCTTGTAACTGTACTTTTCTTGGCCACTTTATTGAGTCCTTTTACCTACTACCCTTCTCCACCCAAGTCCCTTCCGACACTGGATAGGCAAACAAGAGGGTTAGAAGAGAAAGTGAGCCTAGGCCTTTTAAGCTTCTTTCTGCTGATTGGGGACATCAAGTTCCTAGGGGCAAGTCCAGTCGTCCTTATAGGAAAGATATCTCCAAAGAGCAATTCATAAAAGCAAAAAAAAAAAAAAAAAAAAAAAAAAAAAAACAGCAAACAGAACAGTAGGACCACAACCACCACCAGCAGCAGCAGGAACTACTGGCAACCAGGGAGCAACCATGGTTGCCTCTTTCTGGGCTCTGGCCTTTTTATATCTTCTCAAGAGTTTCCAAGATTCCAAACATAAACTATGTTTATCTGGCAGAATTATACCAATTCTAGAGTCATGAGTCAAATCCATGAGCCACTTCGGAAAATCTCAAGCTGCCCAATATCCCACATCTGATATTGGGCATATTTACATACTATAACTGTTTTTTTTTTTTTTTTTTTTAAGAAAAGAAACCAAAATTCTCACAATACTCCCTCTCCAATACCACTTTTATCTATGAACTTTGTGTGTTCTCCTTTTGATACCATTGAGTCCACTTAGTGACACCTACATGTGTACAAGTTTAGGACTATACAGTGGAACACCTCTCATGAGGTAACCTCTCAAGAGCCTCGTCTCTGAAGAAAAACTCTCTCTCATCTAGTAGCCGTCATCCAGTAGCTTGTTATCTAAGGATAAGACTTCGCAAGTCTCATGCTGAGACTTTGGCTAGCTTGATCTTGAATAGATCCTATGCATGCAACCCAGTGTTGTGAGGTCATGTGCGATAGCTCTGTCATGTCCCACAAATTCTATTTTGTTGCAGATATCACTATCTCTCTTCTCCTCACAATCTTTCCACCTTTTCCTGTGAGATGATCCCTGAGCTTTGTGGTGAAGATTGGTGGGAGTGTAATAGATATCCCCTTTAGCACTATGTACTTCACAGTCTCCTCTCTGAGGATTCTGTAGACTGACCAATTGTGGATCTCTGTATTAACTGCCACCTAAGTTTAAAAAAAAACAAAACTTCTCTGATGATGCAGGTTGAAAGATTCACTGTCTTAACTAATATCCAAGGCCCAGAAGCCTGAACTGGCCATCTTATTTTCTTACTTAGAAACTTCTAACATAGTCAGTCACGACATAACAATAGCTCACTAGATGGTGGATTGTGTAGACTGAATGCAGCTGAAAAATTCTTCTCACCCGGTGACATCTCTCTCCTGGCTTCACAGTACAATTCATTAGTCGTGCGTTTGTGTCATGCTGTTTTATGCAAACCAAATGGCAGTGGTATCAAAGTGCAATACTCACATGAATCCATGATGCACTATAGTAAATTTTCTAGTCATCATTTTAGGCTATATTATTTCTATTCACAACAACAAAGTAGTCTGTAAAATAGCATGCCATGTTTCATCAGTAACAGCTTTATACGTGTGGAGTTTATTCTTGTTTTACCAAGGTTTATGTATATCTACTCCGTGGATTCTTCAGAGGATTAAATTGCTGGGTGTAGAGATCTGTCTGAACCGTGCCCTAAGATGGCGCTGGCTTCCGCTCCTTGCTGGAGCGCTAGAGTGATAAACAACACCTGATTTGGTTGTGCTTGTTTGCCTGGTTTGCTTCCGTGTTTGGCAACCTATCTGCATGCACCACATGGCCTACTGAGATAGGCTCAGGATAGAGCATTTAAGGGCCTGGGGTGTTCCCCTCGGGAAGAAGTCAGTCAAGAAGTCAGTCAGTCAGAAGATAGTCAGTCAAGAAGAAGTCAGTCAGAAGATCAGTCAGTCAGAAGATCAGTCAGTCAGTCAGTCAGTCAGTCAGTCAGTCAGTTAGTCAAAAGTCAGAAATTAAAAGTCAGAAGAATGTTCAAGAATCCTGAATAAACTGCTTTAAGCCCTTGGGCCGTGTCTTCCTTGCTGGTCGAGGTTGGGCGCTACAGCTGGGAACATATTTCTCAATATTGTTTCTGAAAAACAATTCCAGAAAACATAAATAGATGGACAGACAGACTGCTGTGTAGATTGTGTGTGTGTGTGTGTGTGTGTGTGTGTGTGTGTGTATGCGTGTGTGTAAATATGTATGCATCTATTCTCAAGGCTTTTTTTCCTCATCTACAAGCAACACATGATGGTAAGTCAATATGACTGTAAGTATATATGTGTGTAAATATATGTGATAAAGATAATACAGACAGAGGGGGACATATGCCATAGGAATGGTTGGAATGGAAGCCACATAACAGAGGGAAACCCTGAGCTAGATCATGGAGAGATGTATATTCTGAGTATGCTGGGGTTAGATCAGATAGGTCTGCACACACTCGACCAGGGACCTGTAGCTCACATAGGAAATAATCCTATGTTGCTTAAGACTTTACATGTCTCAGAAATTTGAACTAGGAAGGTTAGTCATCTTAATTTTTCTAGTATTTAGAAAAATGGCTGCTTCATTAGCATTTGTCACCCAGTCACACTGCTCGTGTCACCTATTTCAAGAACTCCAGGATAACCAGGGGCCAGGCCACTCAGAGATGGAGGAGCAGTCACTCTTTTAGTGGGGCTAAAACTACAGGTAGTCCTAGCTACTAAGTCTTCCCAAAGTGCTACTAATTGGCATTCTTCTCTCTCTTCTCATTGCATGATTATCTAGACAATATGCACATCACAGACCTGAATCGCTTCCTCTTCATCTGCTGGGAAGAAGTTGCAATCTTCAGCTATGTGTCATCTACATTAGCCATTCCTCAAGGTCAGGCTATTCTTGCCAGACATCAGGCCTCTATAAGTCATTGTTCCCCAGAGAAAAACAGCTCCAGAAAACACAAATAGATAGACAGACAGACTGCTGTGTAGATTGTGTGTGTGTGTGTGTGTGTGTGTGTGTGTGTGTGTGTGTAAATATGTATGCATGCATGTGTGTAAAGAGAGTCACCATATAGCTCAAGCTGATAGGGTTGGAAGTCTGAGTGTGGCTCGATAGCTTGCTGCCTGCAGAGAAGCTGGTGTTTGTTCGAGTTTAGATGCTTGAGAGCCACTGAGACAACGATATACATTGTCTGAATGAAAGCCTGAAACTAGAGGGACAGTAAACAGTAGGCCAACACTGAAGCCTATGTAGCTCATAAGACAGAAAATTCAATCTTCCTCTACTTCCTTGCTCTATGCAAGTTCTTGACTGATTAGATGCTGGCCGCCCATACTGGAAAGAGTAACCCATATTTCTTAGTTCACCAATCCAGACTCTAGTGTCTACTGTAGATACCTCAGCAATGACACTTGAACAGCTTTTGAAGCACCTGAGTACAGTTAAGTCAGTATGCAAAATTGGCCATCATAGATAGCTTCTAAATAAGCTCCCAGTGAACCCTTTTTCAACTCTTCGAACTGCCACACAAAGTGCCATATTTGGGACCTCCTGGTTTTAACACTAGGAGAGCAAGTTGGAGGGACTGACAGGTTAGTCTGGGGTCTTGAGAGATTGTCTGCCTCAGGCCTCCTGCCTTGGTTTGTGGATTCTTAATGTTTGTGTGGCATTCTCCTTGCTCTCATGCCTGTCTACAAGCTTTCTGTTTTTATAAGGCCACCAGTCATATTGGATTAGGATCTACCCTATCAACCTTATGTTAACTTGCTTACCTCTGAAGAGACCCTGTCTACACATAATCTCATTCTGATATACTAAGACTCAAGACTTTAGCATGTGAATATTCAGGGCAGGACACACAGTTCAAGCTGTAAAATTTCTCCAGTGTTTATGGCCTCCTAGGAGCCTTTTCCCAGTAGTGCGGACTGGACTAAAATGCTTGTTTCCAAATAATAGAGTGCAATTTTTAAAGCAGTGAGATGCCATTCTAGCATTGGGTTACTAATGAGTAAGATTTGTTTTCTTTCTCTCTTTCATACACATATACACTCACATGAGTAAACACAATATAGATACATATATATATCTATGTGCATATCTACAGATATATGTATATATCTGTGTGTATATAATGTCAGATAGGTATATATATTATGTATAAAATGTCAGATAGGTATATATATAGAGAAATTTCAGGAGAAATTTTTTCAATGTAAATTTTATTTTATTTTATTTTTTATTAGATATTTTCTTTATTTACATGTAAATTTCTCCTTTCCCAGTTTCCCCTCCAAAAAACAAACAAACAAACAAACAAACAAAAACAACAAGAACAAACTCCTGTTGCCTCCCCTCTCCCCATGCCTGCCACCCTACCCTCTCCCACTTATTGGCCCTGGCATTCCCCTACACTGGGGCACAAAATCTTCACAAGGCCGAGGTCCATTCCTCCTATTGATGATCAAATTTGCAATCCTCTACTATACACAGGCTGCCAAAACAATCAGTCCCACCATGTATATAGTCCTTGGTTGGTAGTTGGGTCCCTGGGAGCTCTGAGGGTACTAGTTAGTTCATATTGTTGTTCGTCCTGGGAAATTTTTCTTGAACATGTAGTAATAGAAAAAATTGTATTTAGAATTACGGGTTAAATTCAGGAAGAACAGAAAATTATATTGAGGGAGAAAAAAATAAAATTAAAAGATAATAATGTTGTTTTCATTAGGGTTTCTATTCCCTGGAACTGTGGTTATGGATGGTTATAAGCCACTCTGGATGCTGGGAACCAAATCTAGACCCTCCGCAAGAACAGCAAATGCTCTTAACCTCTGAGCCACCTCTCTAGCTCTGTTTGGTTTTTTTTTTTTTCAAACAGCCTAGGACCAACTATCCATGTATGTAGGCACTACCCACAGTGGGATGGACCTTTTCCCATCAATCATTAATTTTAAAAATTTCATATATGCTTGCCCACACATCAGTTTTATGGAGGCAATTTTTATATTAAGGTTTTCTCTTCTCAGATGACCCTAATATGTGTTGACAAACAAATAGGACAAATGTCTAAGGCCATTTTGTTTTAACAAAATACTTGATTATGCACACTTAATAAGAAAAAAATATGTGGTTTGGGGACTTATGGTTTTGGAAGCCTGAATTATATTGTCCCTGGTCACTGGCAAGTACTTTGTAGCACATGGTAAGACAGGTTAGGGAGGGGCTTGTCTTGCTGTATTGTAACACTTTGCTTTTGTACTGTTAATGCTCAGCACTCTGAGATGGGCATGAATCCCTTATATAGATGATGCTCCTTCACCTCATTATCTTCCTTGAATTCCCCACCCCCTCAATGTTGGTACATCAGATAATTAAACCTTAGCATGAGTTTTGCTGAGGACAAACCACATCCAGGGCAGATCAAGTAGCAGCAAAAGTCTTTCCCACCTTCCTGAATTCCTTTAATTTCTCTTGTTTTCCCCTTTCTAACAAGAGAAAAGGCTTGTCCTTCACATTGATGGCACTTCTTATTGAGACTTTCTAAATGCTCCCTCATTGATTCTGTCCTGTACAAGTGACACCTTGCAATGTACAAAATGGCAAACAGGGAGGAGTCCAGTTCTTAAACAAGTTGCTTCTTGGAGATGTATCAGGAAATCAGATGCCTAAAAACACATAGCAGGAGGTTTGGCACAGCAGGTGGAACTGCGAGACCATACAAAGTTATGGTGACTGTAAGTTATAGTCTAGAAGAATAAAACCCGTTAGCATGGAACAGACTCTCAATAACAACAGTCTGATCAAATGATGTCAATCCTGAACATTCATTGGCAAGGATGGAGCTAAGAACTGGATAGATCTGAAAATACATATCCCAGAGTCAGAAAATAGGAAGCTGAACAGATTGGTGGTTAACACCAGGGAGAACTCTACAAACAATGGAATATCAAATGGTATTTGAGCTCAGAGTTCCAAGGTTCAAGACTCTGGCCATGCCTGTATGGTAAGGAAAAGCATGATCAGTACTATAGTATTAAGGTCAGGCCCAGTCTTGGAGCAACTTTTCTTACTTACTACCCCATGCATCCTGTCTGTCTTCTGCTTCTCCACCTAATATTCTTAAACATATTAAAGTTCAAAGAAAAGACGTATTACACCCATTGAGTTCTTGACCTCAGTCTTAATCATTAAGGTATCCGTATTAGTAGACAGGTCTTTAGATGAATGAGGACAGTGCTCTTATAACAGTGTTCTGAGGAAGCTTGTTTGCCACAGGAGCATGCACAAATATCATAAGGCAGGAAACGGGCGTGTAAACGACACCAAGATTTTGTTGTCTTCATCTTATATTCCAGAGGCCCCAGAACCATGAATAAAATTTTTTTTGTTGTCTTCTTAACATATTTTGTTAAACTCCCAAACAAGGTAAGATAACATTTTATTTCCACTTCCTTCTCTCTCCTGTTGCAAATCCTTTGCCTATAAGGGATTATTAGTAAGTCAGAGTAAACATCAAAAAAATATATGTAAGGATCGCTAAGCAATCTAATCAGAGTTGGGAAGAGAACTAAAACTGGAACATTTTTGATGCTCCACTCTGGAGAAGCAAAAGATACTAGTTTTGTAGATCAATTTGGCTACTTTTGATTGAAGTGAAAATTCTAGACATGGAAGGAAGAGTAACTGAGTAAGACATGGATGAACAGAAAGAGAAGGAGATGTGTGAGGAAGAAAACTCAAGATGTCTGTGGAAATTGGACTCGGAAGTAGAATCCTGAGAAGTAGAATAGTAAATGTGATACACCTTTTCTGAGTGATCACACCTAGAAGGCCTGTCACTCTGATGATGACGAGGATGTCCACAACCTCTTCAGATACTTTGTTCATCATGGGCTCCAGGGACACTGTTGTTGGTCAAGATTCATTCTCTGGGTTGTGTAGCTCACTGCCTACGGTTGATCAAGTAGAGAAGCACAATGTCACCTATTCACAGTGATAAAGCTGAGCACCTTACCTTGACATGAACTTTCAGGAAGACTTATGCCATATGCGTGGCAAGGCTGGGGTTAGAATTATCTAGACAGTGATGAGGTAACAAAGAAGAGCAACAATAAGGAAGCTCAGCTTCTGCAAAGAGCCAGGGTATGCTTGGTGTACTTTCATGTCCTTATATGAGGGTAAGGAAAGGAAAGGAATGAGGTACTGATGAAAGACTTGTGTCATGAATAACTTTCTTTGCCATGCTAAGCACGGATGCTTTGTTCTCAAGGCTATTGGATCTATTTAAAGATTATTCTACAGAACTATAATCTTAAGTCATTGACATGAAACTACTGGAATATGTTTAATGGTTCCAAGTTCTGAGTCGAAGGCTCTGGTATCTGGCCTCAAATTTGTGAAACCACTGGCTTCTTGCTTTGCTTTGGGATCAGGGACTTACTCCACTGGCTCAGAGCATGGGCTCAGTTTTATGATGTTGAGCCACTGGGTGGATCTTTTATAAGTGATTCCTTCCAGAAATGAGCTGTACACCCATGATGTCAGAGGGTGGGGCATGGGGAATGGAGTAGGGTGTAACAGCTGCTATCACACTCTCTTTCCTCCTAAGAAAATGCAAAGATCTGCCCAGCTTCTGAGCAAGGAATGCTTCGACTTCTGGAGAAATTCAGTCTTTCATAAAGATGACAATTATCTCCAGAGACTGAAGGATTGTGAAAAGACCTCAAACACTCTTCATGGGCTGATTTAGACAAGCTTGGAAAACTTGAGGAAGTTCATTGTTTCCTTGGGTCCTATTTCCCTTTGCTATAGGAGAGGTGATCATGAATCTATTGCAGGCTATGAGAACATCAGAGGGAAAAAATTATAAATCTTTAGAAACACATATTAGTTCTGTCTCCAAAGAATTTTTCTTGTGGGTTTTCATTCTCTTATTAGGAATCTAGAGCCATCCCAGTTCAACTTTTCTATCTCAATATTATAATTTAAAAGTATTATGTAAAGTCACGAGAATCATTAACAAACCAAAGAAATTGGCTCATTTCCTAATTTAGTAGAATCAAGTATACTAAGTCAGGCACCATGGGTTTGTGAACTTGGAATGCAAATAGCTTCTACATCATGCTGTGCCTCTGACCAAGTCACTTTTCAATAAAATAAGATTCCTTTAGTTGTGATGCATTCTTGAGCAAGCAAATAAATGAGTGAGTTTCAGCAAGCCAGGCTTATATGAACAGGCTACTGACCACTGAATGGTATCTCTCCTGGTCTGTTTACAGAGATTCTGTGAGTTTCCATGTCAACCTGTAACTTAGCTAGAAAAAAAAATCCTCCACGGGAAAAGAGTTAAAAAGTTCATGCTTCAAGAATGAATCATGAAATATTCCAAGAATGTCTGAGAGAAATATGGCATGCCCCGGGGGTCCCCCAGGGAGAAAGAGGGGAACAGCTGCAGCCACCACATGCTGAGTCCAGTATGGTATCTAGCCCAGAGAGTAGTTTTGCCTGTAGCCACAGATCTAAAGGTATGATAGTGAAGGGAGAGACATAGACTTCTCCCAGTACCCTGAGCCCTTCAGGGATGAAAAAATGACCTTTCATGGATTCTAACTAAAGTCTTTAGTTTCAAATATCATCTTCATTAGACATTTAAGTCTTGGTAGGACTAGAAATCCATTAGACATCTTCTTCTTACAGCCATCCTGTTGTCTTGCTGCAAAATTTTCCCATTTAGATGCTCGTTAGATACTTGGCATCTGGAAAAACAAGAGCTTCCTTCCTAAGCAGGGTACCTGTGGGGCAGCTCAATACCCGCTATAGCTGCACTTTTCAAAATCACAGGCTTAGACCCCAAGTACAACTAAAGAGGAATGACATCATGAGATTCCAGTTTCCTCTTTTTCTTATGAGAAGATGAAGATGGCTAGGATGTCTAGGATGCTGCAATTGATCCCCAGATAGTTATCCTTTACATTTCCTTCTCCATTTTATAAACTTCTCACCTCTAACACATAGTTAATATGCAAAGCAGGCTAGTCCAGACCCTCATCCATGAGGAAGTGTAGCTATCATATCTATTTAATAATAAGACTAGATGATAAGAGGTACCAAAAGATGGCATAGTGGATGCCCTGGAGGTCAAACCTTACCACTTTAGACCCTGGTCCTAGAGAAGATACACCTTCTCTAGTTAATTACTTGTCTAAGGTACGGATTCCTTTTCTTCCCTATTTTCCTTTGAACTCAAATTCCCAAGGTGGCCAGAAGATAGCAACAGCTGAACTTTGCACAGGACACTTAGAATGCATCTGGTGGAAGATTTTCTCCTTTGGAAGATACGATTTCAATTCAGTTGAGTCCAGAATAGTGCAGACAAGAGACCTAAACTCCCCACATGGAGATTAGAAGTAACAGTAACTAAGAACAACCTCTGCTCCTTTGTTCCTGAGCCAACAAATCCAACACATGGGGACATAATACCAAATTGTGGGTCATTGATTCAGTAGCTTTATTGCATTCTTGGATATTGTGATTATCTTCGCAAGGCCACATCTCAAACCTGGTGCTTTATATGATTCTTCAAGTGGTTGTTCTATCCCTCTGTCACAGTGGAAGATCTGAATTATATGATATAGAATAGGATCAATGAATCCAATCCTACATCACCAACTTACCTTCTTTACTATGAGTTACTTGACATAACATTATTCTATTCAAAATATTCATTGATGATTCATTTAATGATCCTTGAATTAGTAGTTCTAGATAAAGTTCTAGAAGCCAAAAAGACAAACCTATACCCACAATATATGTTGAGCCTGGTCAGTCACTTCCCCTTCAAACACATCCTGAAGCTGTTTATTTCTTTTTCAAGGAAAACTGTTTTATCAGAAATTTAGATTTGGTCTGATGCTCTTTCTCACTGAACATTTTGCTAGTTAAGGTTGATATCCACCATGACTGGATGGATAGCTTTCTGCGCTCGGCTCATTATGGGAAACTCCCTTTATGAGCAGGTTCATTTTTCTTCTCTGACCTTGTCTGGGGAATTCTAAGCCCCGACACTCGCCTCTACCTGAGAAATGTCACCTAGCCTCAATTAGTTTATAGGACCAACTTCCTTTGTCCTGAGAAAACCTAGCCAGCCAGCACCTGAGATTCCTGAAAGGCTTCCCTATGCTAATGAGGCCTTCCAGGTTCTATAAGCCATCAGCCAATGACCTTTGCTCATCCTCGATATCCCTGCCCCCAAAACTTTATAACCGTCAATCTCTCTAAGTAAAGTTGATCTGCCTACTGACTAAGACCCCCATTTGGTTTATTCACTCTACTATTCACAAAGCTTCCCCCTGTTTGATGTCTCTGCTCCCACTGCCCTTGTGGATTGTATTGACCAATGATCCGCAAGAATAAGGAGACCCACACAGACTCAATAGCTTGACCAGATGTTAAGAATGATCCTGATGGTATTAGACCAGACAGATGAATTAAATGGAAAAGGAAGAGTTTGTCACCCTTGCCTCCTTAAGGTATTTAATGACTATAATTTTCTTTATCTTATATCTTCCTGGGATGGAATTTTGTTTTTAATTTGCTACTGTGACCAATAAAGTATCAGTTTAAGAGGATTTTGTTTCTCATTTCCTACTTTCATAGTTAGTTCCAAGCCAAGGACCAAATGCAGGGTCAACAACCAGCCACATACATTTTAATTATACATTAAAATCTATGTGGCAGCTGGGACCCAGTGGACACTGAGAGGGACCTAGGCCAGAATTCCATTTACTTAGTGGTCCTGTATACTCTTACTTAGCAGAAAGGGTTTGACAATACTTCTCATTCCAAGATGAAGCTGCCAACTGAGAACCTGGGAACAGAAGTCCCTGGAACACGCGCAGAACCCTTGTCCATAGTGTATGCTTACTCACTCATGTAAAACGCTGTATGCTCTTTTGGGGAAGGTTCTGGGGAAATCATTGCTAAGTGAGCTCCTTTGGTATTATAGGGTCCTGTATATTCTTTAGTCAGTAGATTATGAATTCATGTATTAACTTAGGTTCAGAAAGTAGAGAATCTCGTGATCATGTAATGCATATTCTTTTGAGTACAGATTGAGCAGCATCAGCTTGGGCTTTGATTCACATTGCCCCTAGAGATGCTGTACTCTATCATTTTCATGGCTTCCTGACCATGCTTCTAATAGCTAGCTATGTGCCACCAAGTGATTCCTATTATTTGTTGTATTCTCTCCCCATTAATGTCAGTGAGCCAGGACCATGATCTTCTACCATTAGCTGAGACACATGTAAAAATCCAAAGGTTTTCAGTTATACTTTTATTTGTGTCTGTATTTTTTTCCAAGTTTGGTAAACAGTGTGTCCTCTGATTTTGGACTTACCTACGAACTCATTGAGGTACACCTACTTCTTTTTTGTCCCTCTTTTCTCATTTGCAAAGAACCTCCTGTCAGTCCTCCCTCAACAACTGTGGCCACCACTGTGATGAAGCTTCAGGGATGCCTTCCATAGGATGTTACTGCCATCGCCTTGGATCGCTCCCAAGGTATCCCAATGGATGATACCATTTGAAATGCTTTCAGTCCTGCTTTTCTTTTAGACATCCCTGTCAGGCCAATGCCAGTTTGTATTGTTAGATCTTTTACTGTTTCAGAAAGTAATCCTTCCTTCCTCCTCTTCTTCCTCATTTACTTATTATTTTATTTATTTATGTTTTAAATTCATTCATCCACGCATTCATTTTTAAAATAGAGTCTTAGATCCAAGTGAGGCTTCAAACTCACAAGCACTCCCTGCTTCAGCTTCTCAGGTGTAACACTATATCTGGCAACCTAGTACCAGTACTTCCTTGATTGTATTATGACCTTCCATGATTACTAGTCTGTTGATCATGAAGAGAAGTGAAGGAGTCTTCTTGGTGGGTAGCTTCAGGGGAGAGTGAATGAATCATCTTTACCTTGTAAGACAGAGGCATCTATGTTATTCTTATGCAAAGATGGTACACTATTCTTTAGCAAAGACAAATGTGCAATTTAATAGCCACAAATGTCTACAAAAGTCTATGACTTCAGGCTTTCACATGAAACCAACCTAGATGTTTCTCCTCCAAGTTTCAGCATGCCACTCCTTCCCAGATAGGGGCCTGACTTTGGTGCAGCCAGCTTACTGTGGTTAAAAACAAACAAAATAAAACACAACACAACAAAACAAACCTTTTCACTTTCTTCTAGATCTTTGCCCTCTTTACAATTAAAATTCTGGGCCTGAAAGTCAGTTTTTCTACCCTCTGCGGCAAAGGAGTTTCTTTACATACTGCCAAGAAGGAGCGCTGAGATCCATGTAAATTGATGATTAATTACACAAGCCTTCATATTTTCCCAGAGTATTGATTGTCCTCAGCTACTCAATTTCATCATCCTTATAATGATTCTTCCCCCTAAGCCTCTCAAATGCCTGAGGATTGCAGTAACTAGTTAATTCCTTTTTACCAGTGTCCCATCCCATACATGTAGTATAGGTCGAATTTTAAACGTTACCCAAAGTTGGTGTGTTTATGTCTTGGTCCTCGTCTTGTGGCACTATTGTGAGGTAGTGGAATTGGCTTGACTGGGAAAAGCTTGAACAACTGGTAGTGTACCTTTGAAGGGAAGAGTGAGACCCTCATGCCTCCTCTCTTTCTGTTTTTGTTTCTCCTTTGTCTCTGTCTCTGTCTCTCTGCATGTAAACGGGAATTTTATGTCTCTGTCTCTGCCTGTCTCAGTGTCTCCTTTTCCCTCTCCCTCTCCCT
Source organism: Montemys delectorum (assembly GCA_019843815.1). Classification (NCBI taxonomy): domain Eukaryota; kingdom Metazoa; phylum Chordata; class Mammalia; order Rodentia; family Muridae; genus Montemys; species Montemys delectorum. Next base: position 13,551 of record JADRCD010212967.1, read on the forward strand.
CTCCCTCTCCC